>JALIZH010021253.1:0-51416 GCA_030522465.1 Rhipicephalus appendiculatus | reverse complement strand
TGTAAAAAATTTCCGTAACTTTACAAAGAATATATGTGTAACATCAAGGAAAATTTTTCTGTTTCAAGAAAACCGCAAAACTTTTCGCGACGTTACGGAAGCTGCTTTTGTTTTAAGTATAACTGAAATTCTATGCGTAATAGTGCAGAGACTCCTTGGTTTTTCCCAAAACTGGCAAAAAGCAGAACATGAATACAGTGACACCTTCTGGAAACTACGGAAGCTCCAGTTCATGTAGTGTTACGGCCCTTTGTGGTGAACATTAACATTCATGCACGCTCTTCATTCAGATTCATCCGTCAGGTTTGGCACTTTTGTTTTGTTTTTTTCTTATTCTTTCAATCTCCTTTGATGTAGACTACTTTTCTTCCCGCGGGAGCTTATCGATATATTTTACTCATGCGTGTGGAGTGCGCTGCACGCTTAGTGGTGGCTGCATTCTAGCATTTTTAAATTTTTGTCTGGATGATTGCATCTGTTTAGTGAGTTACGTCAACTGAATTTTCTTGTGTTGCTGTGGTATACTTTTCATTATTCTGCCTTGTACTGTTCTTCTTAAAGCATAAGTGTTGGCATTATACCGGGAGCTTCAAGAAATGTGTCTAAAATCCTCAATAGTCACGAAAGTGCGATATTTGCTTGCTGCCTTCAGAAATGCTTTTTCGGTAGCGGCATGCATCTTAAGATGGTTAAAGGCAAAATTTGGTGCAGTAATTAAGAAAGTTAAATTAATTAGCTTTCTAATTAGTTGAGTAAGGCGGTTATGTCAAATGGGAGAATTGAACTTATTCATGCGAAGAACCCATCCCAGCTTTAAGATATAGAAAAAGCATCCTCTAGTAATTATTGCGGTTTAATGAAATGCAGACATATTTTAGGGCTTTCGCCGTTGCATTTGGATTAATTTCATTACACTGCAATAATTTCCTCTTTCCTTTTTTTCTTCCATCGTTTCTTTAATTTTCTTTATCAATTTCTTTGTCTTCCTTCCTTGCTTCCTTCCTTTCTTCCTTGCTTTCTCTCTTTCTTCTTTTTGTTTATCTCTTTCTTCCTAGCTCTCTTTCTTTTTTCTATTTCTTTATCTCCTTGTTCTTTTCTCTCTTTGTATACATTCGAACCCACATATATCGAACTCGCTAAAAAACGAGAATTAGTTCGATATATTTAATAATTCGATATAAAGGTTTTGAAGAATATACCTTATTTTCCATGTGAATTTCGGTGCACAAGTTGGCTTCATGACACTGCTTCACGATAACGCAAGGAAGGCGAAATACGGCATTACGTGGGGATTTTTTTTTTTAATTTACCGTGGTCTGTAGCGGGGTGTGCGGGTTATTGCAGGGGTGGGTTGCAGACGAGAAAGTATGGTATGAATCTAAGCAGCGACTCAACATCTTAGAATAACAAAGAGCTAAACAATGAGGTACGTATCCATGTTAAAAAAATCAGTTTCACCGCAAGGGCGAAGCAATGAATGCGATAGCAACAAAATGTAATGTTATACGCAGTAAGGCTGGCAGCAAGCTTTTTTTAGATCCCGCCTCGCGTAACGCTACAACACGCTAGTGAATACGGCCGCTCCAGGAAGAGATTCGGATTTAGCAAAATTTCTTCGCGTTGAGAGCACAGCATGTATAAGGGTATACAAGCCGTCGTATGACGCCTGCCGAGATAGCGCGCGCACAGCCGCTGCTCGAACGACCCCACTCCCCTAGTCTTTTCATGCCCTTGCAAGACGGGCGGGGCGTCTCCTCTCTGCTTGAGTACCATTCGACGGCAAGATTCCCACGCAGGGTGATGTTATCGCATGCGCCCTCCGAGCAACGGAGATGGGTCGGCTCGTTTGATCTCTGCTTCAGCTAGGCGCGTTCGTCGACCCCGCTCGCGAGCTTTTTCCCGTGGGTAGAAAAACATACGATGCGCGGGGGGGGGGGGATTTTATCGATGCGGACTTTATACGGAACATGACGGCCACGGCGACGGCAAAACCCCATCGAGAGTGTTCATATAGTTGCTATCACAATAAAACGCAGGGCGTGCAAACGTGGACACGAGAGAAGTCTTGTGCGATGTTTGTGGTGTCTTGATTTCTCTTACGTGTTTGTGTTTGTACGCCTTGTCGTTCAACATCTCCATACACAGCTGTGCGTACACGCCAGGTGCCGGAACGCTCTAGTCTAGCTGCCTTGGCCCCAATGTCTGCGCTGTTTTTCAATATCATGCACTCAGCGCGCTTCTTGGGATGCTGTGTGCAGCGGTGTCGTCAGACTTCTTGCCATAGACGTGCACAAGTGGGGGAATGGCAGAGGGGGCGACCACCCCGCTGGTCTCCTAAGAGGGGGGGAGGCGTAAAGTCAGCCCTATACATTTACATAATGGGGAGGGGGGCGCCGCGACTCTGGGATGGGGGAGCGCAGTCAGCCCCATACACTGACACAATAGGGAGGGGGGCGGTGCGACGAACCTACGCCCCCCCCCTAAAGGAGAACCCTGCGCACGCCTATAGGCTTCTTGCTATACGTTCGACTGCGTTGGTTATCACTATATTTGCGCAGAACAACCAGGTTTTTCCGTTTCAAGGCAGCTGTTGCGCTAAAAGACAAAAGGAGTTGAGAAGCGATCGGCAATCCCGCCCGCGATGACAAATGATAGTTTCAACTGGCTCTGCACGGCGCCTCTTATTAACACCACTCACTCTCCCAAATGCATTAGGGATAGTGCCCATCCGTGAGGAAAAGCCAACATACTGGTGCGTTTCACACAGGCCGATGTTCGACATATCAAGTGTCCGGCTATTCTTGTTCGATGTAGCCGTAAATTTTCCTATACATTGACGTTAAAACATAGTCGTGCTCGAAAATAGTTCGATATGAAAGATAATTCAATGTAGCCGACATCGATAAAGTTGGGTTTCGCTGTGTCTCTTTTTTTCGGTCTTTCTTTTTATACATTTCTCTCTTCCTTTCCGATCTTTCTCTCCCCGTTGCGCGTACGCGTTTGGTCGGGGATTTCATTTTTAGTGTACCTGCGGTGAGTTGTGGGGCTTGTCCTATATCCGTGGCGTCCCAACCATGTAGCAGCATCGCCGACGATGAGGAAGACAACGGCGGCCGGCCGGAGAAACCCCTCCACTGGGTATGAGCCATGTCCGGAGGAAAACAAACAATAACGAGGCGAGTTTCCAGCTGTTCCTCGACCGGCCAACCTCCATCTGCCAGTCGAACATGACGTTACCCACCATATTATCGCGTCCGGGTAACACCACTTAGAAAAAAGATTTGGAGTTGGTACGGGTCACAATGTATGGCTACCTGACGGCGTCCGTCGTGGACGTGCCGTCGTCGGTATACTTTATTGAGGGGACGGGCGAAGACGAGATGCCGAAGAGGAGCAGCTGCCGCGATGCGCAGCCAGCTGAAGCGTCCGAGCGTTCTCTCTAGATCGTGGCGCGCACATTTCGAGCCACGCGGCGCTCTATAGGAAACTCGGTTTGCCGCGTCTGCAAACGCTCCTCGGACCCTGAAACTGAAACAGCTCTGCTGTTAAAATTACGTCACCGCCGCCATGTTTTTAGTTGCTGGTGCAATCTAATGAGGCTTTGATAACGGTCTGGTGTCGAAGCTTTTTTTCTCATCTGGCAACGCTGACGCAAGATCTCTCTCAAACCCGCCAAAACCACCGAAACCGCCAAAACAGCGCCTAGCCTCGGATCGCTTTATCTGGTTCTCTCCTACGGCGATCGACCCACTTTGTTTAGACCTGTGAGTTGTGCACTGCAGCTGGTCACCTCTACGTCGACTCGTTGCCATAACAGGTACGTTATTGAATCTGCGTCTTTTACTATATAATGCGAATTAACTTGTTTGTAAGCTAGTCAATTCTATGTGATGTCCGCATGGATGTGCCGTCTGTGCAGCTGACCGGCGACGTTTACGCTGCTGAATAGTTCCACGTTGCACATACGTGTGTGTTAGGCGGTGACCTTTACGTCGACTGGTTGCCGTAACAGGTACGTTATAGGGAATCTGCGTCTTTGACAAACGCGAATTAATTTGTTTGTAAGCTAGTCAATTCTCTTATGTGCTGTCCGCATGCATGGGCCGTCTTTCTTTGTGCAGCTGACCGGCGACCTATACGCTGTTGTATAGTTCCACGTTGCGCCTTCTTGTGTGTTGGGCGGTCAGATCTTCGTCGACTGGTTGCCGTAACAGGTACGTTATAGGGAATCTGCGTCTCTTACTAACGCGAATTACAGTCGAACCCGCATATATCGAACTTGCTATAAAAACCGGGAATTAGTTCGATATATGGTATAATTCGATATAAAAATTTTTCAAAAATTTATTGTATTTTTGGTGCTCAAGTTGGCTTAGCGGCGCTGTCTAAGGCGGCTTAAGGCGATACGCGGGGATTTTTTTTTAGTTTTTATTTTCAGCGGTTTGTACTAGTTGGAGATGTGGGTTATAAGCAGGTGCCGGTGTTGGTGAGATGTGAACAGCGACTCAACAGCTGAATACGCATCTGTGCGTGTTCGTCGGGCGCCGGACTTTGGCACTGGCGTTCACGTTCTTCAATATCATACTCAGCGTGCTTCTTGGGATGCTGTACGCAGTGGCGACGTCACACTTATTTTCCCTACTCTAGACTGCGTGGGTTGTCGCCAGATTTCTAGGAAACAGCCTGGTTGTTTCGTTTTACGGCGGCCATGATGTTAACAAAGAGAGCTAAGATGTGGACGGCGACTGCCGCGGCAAGGATCCATGGAAAAAGCACGCGATGGCAAGTGATAGTTTATACTCGCTCTGGGCAGTGCCCTTTCTAATCACACCGCTCACTCTCCTTCCGGGAGTGAAATCCAACTTCTTGCCAGGTTTTTTCGCAATTACCTGTTACTTTGGGCCAAACGTTGTGTACGTTGCAGGTACCTTAGCCCTTTAAGTGCACGGTTACACAGAGGTTCAACGTGAAAGTACCATTACGCTACAATTTCTTGTAGCGTAATGCGCTGCCTGGTGTCGATACTTATTGTATTTTTATTTCAACATACTGAAGCCTTGAAGGGCTATCACAGCTCTGGAGCTAGCAAATACAAAAATTGCAAAATACAAAAAGGTACTGAACATGTAGATCAATGGTTAGTAACGCACACAACAGTCAGAAAGTGGTGGAGATCTAACATGACTGGGTAAAGAATTCCATATTTCATGTGGACAGGAAAAAAAAACTATTTATATGCAATAATTTGGTGATGAAAAGGAGACATATTCAGCTCATGATGATTGGTGGATGTTAGTTTATCGGGTGTAATGTTGTTGCTTAGTAATAGAAGTCAGACCGCATAAATCAACAAATGTATACCACAATAAGAATGTAAATAAGCTTCAAACATTGAACATGATGAGAAGAGAGACAATATAGTAAGCTGAATGGTATGAAAATGAGGACTAGGTGAAAAATACTCGGTCATAGCGATGATATGTGAAACGATAGCTTTCTTCTGGACCAGTTCCTTTTTTTTTCATGTCAGATATTCTGTGCAGGCCCTATATGGCCGAGCCGTACTCGAGTATTGGATGACCCAAAGTTTTATAAAAGAGGAGTCTTCGGTTACTTTGGGCCAAACGTTGTGTACGTTGCAGGTACCTTAGCCCTCTAAGTGCATGGTTACACAGAGGTTCAGCGTGAAATTACCTAGACAGATCCTTAGTGAATACAACACCTGGATATTTGTATTGAGACATTTTCTAGAGGTGAATCATTAAATGAATAGGTAAAAGAAGGAAGAAAATATTTAGTAAATGACATGAAAACATTTATTCAGAAGTTAATTTGCATCTGCCAAGTGTCACAATGATTGGATTGATGCAAGTTAATGAAGGATTTTAATTGTATAGTGCAAAACAGAATCATCAGTGTACATGTGGAGTTTAACAGGAATGTTATGTGGTAGATCACTTAAGAAGATTAGAAAAAGGAGTGGATCTAATATTGAGCCTTCAGGCACGCCGTGCATTACACCAGGAACAAATGAATGAAAAGACTACTGAGACTGAATCGAGAGAAAAGAAGAAATTCACTCGACTAATGCCTTGTTGTTAAGGATGGCAGTCAGCTTTATTAATAATTTAGCATGCGACACGGTTTTAAAAGCTTTTGAAAAATCAATGAAGATTGCGTCGACTTGATCGTCTAAATCAAGAGCCTTTATGATGTTGCGACATGTGTACACACGGTGAAGAAAGACAACCAGATGGTGTGAATCCCAATTCTAAACTGACCCTTCATTCACCTCTCTTCACTCTCCTCACCCTTCCCTTCCCCACGTGGTGATGGAGATTAGTAGGCGAGGGGAGAACCTGTTACGATAGGGAAACTGTAGCTTCTGAGTCTGACCTGTGCGGCCGCCACAATGATATTAGTAAATTTAGTAAGTTTGGTTAGGGTGCTATAACTGCATCAAAATCCATTTTGAGCATCAGATAAAGTATTCTTGATACTAGAAATTAAATCATGTGTTTGTGGATTATATATGTTCAAGTATTCTGCATGAATGAGATGTAAGGTAGATTGGTGCATTATGCAACAAGGGCCGTTGGCTTCCGGATTTAAATAGCGGAAGAATTTTTGCAGATTTCAAGGTTAGAGGGACAATTAAGGTTGAAAGATATTTTTGGAAAATAATAGTTAAATGGTTAAATGGTGACTATTCTATAAGGAGTATCTAGTGAGGAATGCATTATATATATTGGCCGAACTACCTTTCTTTTTGGAATCTAGTTTTAAATTCAAATTCAATACTCGCTGATTCGAACAATAACGTTGTTAACAGAACTTTGTGATTGCTCTGCAAAAGGAGGAACCATGAAGTTGTCCTGGGTAAAAGCAGATGTGAAATAAGTATTAAATGCATTAGCACTTAAAGAAGTATCTCTTGGAACTGTGTCATTTATCTCAAAAGAATCAGTGGTAGATTCTTTTAGTACTGTTTAGCGATCTTGGAAGTGTTACTTGGAAGTCATGAGCTGCATTAGGTTTTGTTTGGAGTTCCTCCTTAAGAGCAATAAATTGAGCTGTACGAACAGCACCACCTACACGTTTAACATGTTGCTGATGGCCAAGTCGTTGTGACAGATGCAATATTTCCCGAGTAATCCAAGGCGGCTCTGTATTTGTCTTTTTAGTTCTTAATGGAATAAAGTGCATAATACCCCTGTCACACGAGGCAACTTAAGGGCACTTTGAGGGCACGTAATTCACCGCTAGTGTCATTTTTATGCTGTCACATGGAAAAGCTTAGCGAGACCCGCTGCAAGGTGCACTTGCCAGCAATTGTCTTCACTAGACTTGCTTTGCTGCGACAGTGTCTAGCCTTGGTAGCAGTGGCTCAAGAATAAATAAGTTACTGTCCGAAGCCGAGTTCATAGAATTCTTTAAACATCGTTTTTGTTCTTAGGTATGTTGCCGCCCTTAAATTTTTTTTTTCAGAAAAGTCGAACTTTACTTTTTAATATTTTAAGAATCCACAGACATTCAGAATTGGGCTGCAGCAAAATGGTGTCTCTATCTGGTTCTGTTCGAGAGGTGTGCTCGTTTTTACAACTACCAGTAGACCTCCTTGAAACCGAAACTGATATATTGTGGAAACGAAACCTACATTTCAAATCACTAAAACAAACTTATGTTTTCTGCAAATTCGTAGGAAACATTTAAATTAGTTTGTGCTGAAGTATGCTAAAGCTTAACAAGATTTGAGCATGGTAATTGCGACCACTTTTTATTCAAATTGCGCTAACTGCCACGTGGGGGCACACGAAGTGACACCGTGTTTACACTTCACCGGGATGTCGTACTAACATTTTGATAGCTATTTTTTCGTCAGTTCAGTGTCCTAGATTGTTGTCTTACAAAATATATCAAGATATGGCTAAGTTCCGAGGGAAACAGGCAAAAACGCAAAGTGTGGAAAATTGGTGTGCCTGCAACCGAGTGAAAGCTCTAGGTACAGGACAATACCGGGGATGCTTTGGACCTAAAGATGTGAATTTAGGCCCGTGCACTCTTTTGTTTGGACTATAGGATTGTAGATGTCAGTTTAGCAATGAAAATATTGGCACGCTGAATATCTTGAGGCAGGCAGGTGTCGATCCTGGCTACTACAGCACTGTAGCTTGCCTCAGCAGGGACCGAACTCGCTTGAAGAACGCCAGCCACCAGTCAACGGCTGACGAAAAACAAGCTTAAAAAACAAGAAAAACAGGAGGTGCTAAACCACCTAAAGGTGAACTCGAGGCAGCTAAGGAAGGTCCGAGCTATTAGGCTGGCGGCTTTTAGCGTCCCACAACGTGCCAATCATGTATAAACACATTTGGAAAACTTCTTTTTTGTTTTTCTCAAAACATCATTTTTAGTTGTTTTTTATTGCACCAAAAGCCATAACTTCTGAATGATCCAGCATTTTTGAATGAAACTTCCCATGCTTCTTTCTGGAACATTAATCTATGCAGTGAACTAGGATAATTGAAAACAACCAATAACTTTTGATGTTGTAAGGTTTCGACTGAAATGCAACCATTTGAAGTTACACAATGTTGGGTTTTTCGGCCACACTATACTTAACATTGATGACAGTGCAAAGATTCTGGTTCATTGCACAGCCTCAAGGTACAGCTACATGGCTGCCAAGCCATTTTTGTTTAATATTAGAGGATCGGTAGTTATCACTATTTGCGTGATGGGCATATTTTGGGTGATTTCCCTAATTAAACTGTGATTAGTGGCACTTTTCTTGCCTAACATACTTTAAGTGTCCTTTTTTAAACAGCCCTTCTTAAGGCAAACACAAAGCAATCAGTCTACATTCAAAATCTAAAAAGATCTCCAAAAAGGTGGCAACATACCTTAGGAATAATCTGATGCATTATAACGTACTATACCACAAAAACCTACTCTGCTATTCTCTCTCTTAGGCAGTTTACAGCCACAATCACCAGAGGAATGCCCAGCACATGCCGTGCAATGGACACAGCTGCCGCGTTCGCATGTAAAGTTTATTTTAAGGGCTGCATATAGCTGTGACGCATTATTACTTAAGAAACATGGCCTGAAATAACAACTATCTGTTGTGATACTTAACTAACCATCACCATTACCATCATTTCCAAAGTCCATTTAATTTCTGGTGTAGCAACACGCTGCCAAAGTGACATTCTGGGGGGCGCAAGTGCACTCCATTTACAAAGTGCACTTACCTTCTCGTGCAGCAACACGCTGCCAAAGTGACATTCTGGGGGGCGCAAGTGCACTCCATTTACAAAGTGCACTTACCTTCTCGTGCAGCAACACGCTGCCAAAGTGACATTCTGGGACCGAAAGTACACTCGCTCAAAGTGACACTAAATTTGCCAGTGTGACCAAGGTATAACACACATTTTAATATCACTAAAATAGTCGGTTGCAGCACAAGCATCATCAGAAAGACTAATCACTTTGAACTGGCCAAAGGAAGCACTAAGTACATCAATAATACAAACGTCAACTGCATGGTTTCTATCACGAAAAGTAGAATAGACATATCTGACTGATGATCAGATATGCCATCTACTACAGCACATTCGTAACCATAGTTGCAAACCTGTGGGCTAAAAAAAAACCTGATCTAGAATCAAGTACCTCTTGTGACATCGTCAACTAATTAATTGAAAGTAGGGCGCAAAAGACTGGACAAAGAGGACAAGTAGACGGGACTCTTTGTCCAGTCTTTCGCGCTCTACTTTTAATTTGTGACAATGCACCAACTCGCTCAGCAACGTATTTTATTATTTTATTGTCAACTACTTTCTGAAAATCAGTGAAAAGTTCATTGTTTCTCTGTACACTTAAAAATCGTGACTAAACAGTGATAAAAACAGTGTATATGAGAAACATTAAAATCACACGTACATATCAGATTCGGCATATATGCCCAATTTCTTGGATAAATGCATTCAAGGAAACCAAAGGGTCTACAATCAGGTTAAGTTGGCGATAGAGGACACAAACAAATGTTAATGACACAAAATAAAGTTCACACCAAACCGACTGTTAAAATCACGTGTCCCTGCTATTTTTGTTCAATGTAGCCATAAATGTTCGTATACATTGCTCATAAATAGTTTGTTGTAAAAGATAATATTTACCTGAGTTCGATATAGCCAAATATGACTGTAATTTGTTTGTAAAGCTGGTTAGTTCTCTTATGTGCTTTGCTCATGCATGTGCTGTCTTTATTTTTGCAGCTGACTGGCAAATTACACGGCTGTATAGCTCCACGTAGCATAGACCTGTGAGTTGGACACTGCAACTGGTCACTTCTACGTCGACTCATTGCCATAACAGGTACGTTCGGCAACGTGCGTCTTTTGCTAACGCAAATTCATTTGTTTGTAAGCTGGTTAATTATCTTAAGTGCTGTCCTCATGCATGTGCCGTCTTTCTTTGTGCAGCTGACCGGTGACCTATACGCTGCTGTATAGTTCCATGTTATCGTGTTGCGGGACTTGCTTTTTCTCTCAGGTAATTATGCATGTAGCACATATCAGCGCTTGTTTTATTTCCTGCTGGCTTGCACTCCTACCTGCGTCCGACTGTCATTTGTACTTAATTTTATTGCAGCTTGTATAACTCGTGCGTCTCTTAAGGTATGAATGTTGCACTGGTGCAGTCATGTGTTCATTGCTCTGCAAAATGGCTGGTTCCTGTTGTACATATGCAAATTTTAATGCGTTGAATGTCACTTTGGCTAGCCAGTGCTTACTAAACGGGGTGTTTTAAGCACAGTAAAGTCTGCCATAGGCACGGGAAACTACTTTTTAATGAAGACCTGCTTTATTCACTGAACATGAGGAGCCCATTTGATTTGTATGGTAATACCTGTGCCATACGGGCACAAAAAATGACATTAACTACCTAATGCCTTAAGATTTGGTGCCATTTGCACGGTACTATTTGAGCAAGTCAAAGGGCATTCGTCATCTAAAGCCTTGGGTAAAATTCACTTGACTGAGAAATGTTTACTCTAACTCCAAAGCTTCTCAGTGCAGTACACATAAAAATTACACAAATCCACAGTTTAGTTTAGTTTTAATTTTTCTAGTAAGCTAGTCAGGTTGCTATACCATTCCTGGGGCAATGGATGGACGGATGAAAAAAACTTTATTAATTGTCCGGCAGAAGAATGGCCCTGGGCTCAGGTCTCCCACTCCTGGGGCAAGTAGTGTGAAAGAAAGAATTCACATAATGGCTTGAGAAATGTTCGCAGCCCTCACTTTCACATAGATGATAGTGAAATTATATAGAGATACAAGGCTTGATAAAGTTTTGCCCTCTCGCTACAATGTTTCCTTTGCACAATACAGATTTCTTAAAACTTTCCTATGACCATTGGCGTAAATCATGAAGGGGAGGGGGGGGTGAGGGGGGGTCCGAACCCCCCTTTGTGTTCAGGCTGGGGGGGGACACCCCTTTCAAGTGTCCCCCCCCTTGAGATTTAGCTTTAGAACAATATATATTTGAGCTACTTGACAGTTAAGTATAGCGCATTCAACTTTTTTTAAAGGCTGATTATTTTTGGTGTGTACCTGTGTATGCCTCTCAGCTGTGTGAGACTGGAAATCGCAAAAGCCGCTTGACCGGTTTAAGGAAGAATGAATAGAGCAATGCTACTACTCGAGCTCGGACACCATGCTTGTTTTTAAAATTTTATTTCAAAGCATGATTTAATTCTAATGCATACAAAATACAACCCCCATTAAAAAAAAAAGCAAAATGGCCACCATGGTCTGATTTGTGTCCCCCCCCTTACGATTTTTCTGGATTTACACCACTGCCTATGATCCATAGCATGATAGTAGTTGTTGAGCTTAATTACTCCAATTAGTGAACATTATTTACACGAGAGATACACACAGTAATTAGCTCATTAATGAAATGCCATTAATGTGATTAATGACTTGAGAGCACACATGACAGTTTAAAAACTGAAACCAGGGGTTTCATAAAGCCATTCATTTCAGGGAATTTGCATGGTGACACCAGTTTTAAGGCGAAAGCCTTAATGTCTCATGCTCACGTTCGTCCGTGCCCTGGCACGGTGCCAGGTGACCGTTGGGGCGCGCCAACGGACATCGGTCGCGCCTTGCGTCAGACTCCACAGCGCTCGTGCTTTGCTTTCGTACCGTCACTGTGCCCAGCGTGTCTAATCATGCAAGAGTGAGATGCGTGCATCGGGTTCCATTCTGACTGACCCTGTCTCAATGGGCACAGGCGTTCACTGAACACACTCTGTAATTTACAGTGTCCTTCAATTTTTTTTCATTTTATTTATTGCCAAAGTGTACAGTGCAATACATGGGCATTCTAATTACTTTCGTGCCTCAGTGCCCAAATGGCACTTAGTTAAAAAAAACTGCAGGAAGGCATTTTTCAGCAAATTTGATGGCATATATATACGTGCCACCGCCACATTTCATCTTAAGTAGATGCGCCTCGCAATTCATTGACTGCAGTTCGTCAAAATATGTGCTGTAATCTATATAACCAGGGAACCTGTTTATTGAATCTTCGTTCATTAGTATATTTTGTGCTTAAGGGCACAGGGTAAAGTAAAATTTTTAAAAAAATCGAAATCTGGTTTTCTGCTTGTTTAAAATGATAAGGTCTTCTTGAACAATATCCAGTGGCCCACACATTTTAGCGCACTTTCATTGAGCCAAAAAGACCAGGCTTTCGAGACCAACTGATGAGAAGCCAAGCCCCTTTTTCTTAGACGTTGCGCAACCTGAGCTTTCTACCTAAAGTGATTTTTAAAAAAATCAAGACTGGTTGTTTCCCTGAGCTTAACCAGTTTTTAAAAAAGTACTTCGGCTACTTAAAAGCATATGGTGCAGTTTTTCTAACGCGCGTGGCATTTAGCGAGTCTGCTTACCTTGTGTGTGACAAGCGCAGGAAGACGTGGTTCTGTGCATTTATCTTGAGTTTAGTTGCGCCTTTGTTGATTTTGTTGTGATGGTGAAAGGTATTCTCGAATTGACGAATCAAAGAAACTGTTTAGAAAGCACGGTATAACTGGAAATCAACAAGTTTCTGCTGCTAACAGAAACGAGACCGGGAGCATTCTTGCGAGCACTTCAGCAAGTAAGCTTTGTCCTCATTACGCATCCCCGCAAGGGCAAAATGTTAACTGGCTATGCTTTGATCGACATGGAGCTTATACAAACCATAGTTATGAGTAACTCTGTCTCTACAGAAGGCAGAGGAACCGTGGCACTCGTAGAGAACACAATGTATTGTGTTTTTTGGAATGGAAACCCTCAGAACTGCCACCATTGAAACCATTCTAACTTTCAAAAAGTCCTGCATGGCCCGAGTAAACGTTCTAAAGGTCATTCGGTGTATCACCAAGGCGCAACATTGTTATATGGTTTGGTGAGATGGACCGCCATCAACAGTATTGGGCCATTAGAGAGATATAAAATATGACGAAACAAGCCAGGGAACCAAGAAAATAAGAAAAAAAAAGCAAAGAGCTGATTTGTGTGATGACTGTAAGGCAGCTTGCTATTAATTAAATTACTGAGTACACCTTCTTTTTGAACAAAATGTGAAATAAACTTGTTTTTCCTCTTTAACTCTCAATATCTTAAAATCAGTTTTTTTTTACATTTGCCCCATTATCGTAACAACTTGAAAAACCAGAAGGCTGACTTTTTACCAGAATAAACTAAATGTCAGTATGAAGCTTCTGAACTGGAATGGTGTACATATGTGAAATAGTTCTAATTATTTTGGCAGTTTCTCATAAAAAATAATGACTACAGTTACTTTCTTTGCTAAAAAAGTCGCCAAAATGTCAACACTTGAAATACATTTATAATCTAGTTCCATTGCAAGAAGAGATGCCGACGAATAAAATGAAACAAACCCGAACGCTTTACACATAGTTTAAGAAAAAATGGGTTTTAAAGAAGCCTCAAAATGCATAGAAGGTATAGGGCCTACCTACCCTGTGCCCTTAAGTTTGGTGTGCTAACGTTGGTTCACATAAGTGAGCTCAAGGACTACAATAATGTCAGACGCTGTTAGGGTTGCAGGACAGGGCTCTTTAAAAATATATAGGTGTATGGATGTGCATGTATAGGAGCTACTTTATTCGACTCAATGAACATGCCTGGAGACTGTAAACTAGTGACCCTCTTAAGTAATGTTAAATAGAATTCAGTTAGGGGGTGTAGTAGGGACATAGACTCAATGTATGAGTGTTGTCGTTGGTGCGTACCGTATCTACACGAATGTTAAGTCGACTCCAATGTAGGTCGACCCCCCCAAAAATCGCTCGGCAAAAAAAAAAGCTGTAGTTTTGGTTTCGATTCTAAGTCGACCCCCCCAACATTGGATTGTCAAATTTGAAAAAACGGGTCGACCTATATTTGTGTAAATACGGTATTGGTGTTTGGTGTGTGGGGCGCCGAGATTTGAAGTGCATGGGGTTTGTCGTGATGGGGATGGTTGTGTGATGCTGAAGAAGCGCCGCAATGCGCGTGTTGGTGTGCGGGCCTCGAGCAGCGCTAGGTATAGTGACAGGCCAGCACCAGTAACATCGTCAAAGTCAGCTGCCGGGGACAGGTGGGGCGATGCTCAACCTAGTAGGACCCTGTGATCGTGGAAGCCAGGACGAGGCCCGGACTAGCAGGGCAGGATCATGGTGCTGGGGCATGACCTGGTGTTCGATCGTCCGGTGCTTCTGCCGCTTGCCGAGATGTCCCCCCGTTGCTCAAGCGCTTCTCTTGAGGCCCATGCACCAACATGCGCATTACCATGCTTCTTCCGCATTGCACAACAATCACCGTCACGGCAAATCCCGCCCACTTCAAATCTTGGCCCCGCACACCAAACACAAATACACGCCAACGACAACACTCATGCACCGAGTCAACGTCCCTACTACAGAGGAAAATATTCCAACAAGCTTCCTACATGAATTCAAGCAATTTACAAACAGCCACTTGCATACGCGAAACCTTATAATCATAAGGTCTTGTGTTTGCAAATGGCAGGTTCCCTTGGTCGATCCAAACCAGCGTTTCAGAGCCTTTGCTCCAGAAACTTAGGGAACGCATGCAAAAGCACAGTCAACCTGGCATGACAAAGGGCTAGTAGTATCTTATTTGCATGAGGTCACCCACAACTAGGAGAAAGTTAATCTATGTGTCTGCAGTGTACCTGTGTGCGATCTCACTGCAAGGGCTAACTATCAAAATTTGCTCCACTGGATGTATGAAGTCTGCATTCATTAACCGAAATCAATAAATAAAATGGGAGCTTAGCCATTGCTTTCTAAATCCTGATGATTTAATGGCTGCAGAAGTTCTACAACAAACCTGCTTTGTTTTCTTTTGTAGAGCCATGAGTGATGCAAGATGAGCACTTGCCGCCTCTGTGCACGAACTTTCTCAACCTTCAAGGCCTACTTTGAACATTTTACCTTCCACAGTAGCTTAGTGAATGGTGCCTTATGTCACATCAAGGAGTGCCACGCTATCTTGAAAACATATGGAAGCTTCAGGCAACATGTGTCCAGACATCACAGGCGCCAAGTTGAGCAGCACCGGCTTCACTGCACCACGTACCAGTGTCCTGTGCCACCATGTGGTACATTGCAAACCACTCGCACAGACTTCATCTCTCACATTGTTGACCATTTCAAAAGTGGCTTGAGTTGTATTTCTTGTCCATTTGAGGGTTGTAAAAGTGTGCTGCGCTCTGGTGCTTCATTCCGGACGCATGTGTATAGATGCCACAAGAATACTTTACAGCACACACAGGCTCCAGACATTGTTCCTGAACTAGAGCAACAAATGGAAAGAGATGGTGTACCTGAACTAGAGCAACAAATGGACACAGATTATGTTCCTGAACTAGAGCAACTAGTGGACAGAGTTGACGAAAGAATGGAGCCTTTAGGTGAGGTTTCCACTGATGGTTGCAGTGGGGGAGCCCAGTGCACAAAGCTTTGAAAATGACCTTTACATGGAGAATTTTTCCTTGTTTCTTCTGAAGCTTGAATGCGTGCACCATGTACCAGCTGGAACTGTGCAATATATAGCACAAAGTATGAAAGATCTTCATAAGTTGAGCCAGGATGTAGCTTTGAAAAAGATCGCCACAGTCATTCCACAGGAGAAATTTGTTGCTGTACAATCGCATCTTGCTAATGACTACCTTGGCTCAGCGTCGCAAGCACTGAACTCAAGTTATCAGCGGCACAAGTTCTACAAGGAGAAGTTTTGTTTTTTGCATCCTTCCGAGATCCACTTGGGCCTCAACAAGCAAAACAGTGCTTCTATTTGTCACTATGTGCCAATATCAGGCCTAATTCAATTTTTAATGCACTTTTCTCCCACAAGCAGTCAGTTGCCTGCAGGACACACTATGGCTGATGACTGCTTTGTTGATTTTACTTTGTGTGATTCCTTCAAAGAACAAAAGAATGTAATGCAAATCATACTCTACCAAGATGAATTTGAAATTGTAAATCCATTGGGATCAGCAAGAGGCAATTTTAAGCTGCTGGGTGTGTACATGACACTAGGTAATTTGCCGCAACACTACAGATCACATGTAGAAAGCATGCAGCTGGTAATGCTTTGTCGTCACAAGGATGTTCAAGAATTTGGGCTAAACATGGTTTTGCAACCTTTGGTAAAAGATTTAGTCCATCTTGAAAGCTCAGGACTGTTGGTTGATGAGGTTCATTATGCTGTGCGCCTCAGTTTTATTGCAGGAGACAACCTCGGAAGTCACATGATAGGAGGCTTTACTATGAACTTTAGCACATCCATGTACTTTTGTAGATTTTGCCTTGTGACCCGTGCAGAATTTGAGCAAGTACCTAATGCAGTAGGTGAACGTGGTACCCCCGAGAATTACAGTGAAAGTTTGGGCCGCCTTGCCAGTGGAAATGATGCACAATCTGACTGTGGTTTGACTGGTAATTCTCCTTTCCATGAACTTAAGTACTTTCATGTATGCAACCCAGGTTTGCCACCATGTATTGGCCATGACCTTTTTGAAGGTGTGGTGCAATACGATTTAGCGTTATGCATTGGTTACTTTGTGAGTGAAGGCTGGTTCACTTATGAGTACTTAAACTGTAGAATCTCAACCATGAAGCTCAATGCTCATGACTTGCGTAACAAACCAGCAAAAGTTTCGCACCAGAGCAAGAAACTTGGAGGCCATGCAATGCAAAACTGGACTTTGTTGAGGTTACTTCCTGTGTACTTGGGTTCCAAAGTGGCAGATGTGACTGATGCCGTCTGGGAGCTTGTCATCACCTTGATGCAAATAGTAGACCTTCTGATGGCTCCAAAAATAACAGCAGGCCAGGTTGCATACATGAAAGTTCTGATTGAGGAGTATGTGGTTTTTCGCCATGAATTGTTTCCCAGAAACAAACTCAGGCCAAAGCATCATAACATGTTGCACTACAGCGAACTTGTGCAGCATTTTGGCCCACTTTGTCATGTATGGACGATGAGGTTCGAGAGTAAACACAAGTACTTCAAAGAATGCATTCGTTCGGTCAGGAACTACAAGAATGTCACCAAGACACTCAGTGAACGGCATCAGCTCTATCAGTCTTTCCTGGCAGCACGTGGACTATTTTCTGTTGCCAGAGAGTTTACAGATATGAGCACGTCTGAGCGTTTTGAAGTGCTTGCCAGAGTGACGGGAACAAACATAACTGATGATCATGTACTGCTAAAGAAAGCTACTATTGAGGGCCACACTTACGCATGCAATGATTATGTCCTCGTCTCAGGAACGCGTTTCAATGTAACGCTTGGTTCTGTGATTGCCATTGTGAAAGACCAATGCGAATCATTGTCCTTACTGCTTCAAGGCACACATGCAGCTCTGATACCTGGCGTTGAACTGTACGATTTGCAAAACTCAACAGGAGAAACAGTCATTTTGCATACAAATGAACTTCTTGACAGGACGCCTTACCAGCCATACTCTTTTAATGGCACTTCTGTTATAAGACTTAATTTTTTCTTTTTGTGAAAAACTGAGCACTGCCGACTGTTAAAGAGACATGAAACTAAATTCAACTCTGCTTGCAAATCGCCTTTTATAATGTTCTAAAAGGCAGTCTTGTAGTGAAACGTATGCAAAAACAATAGTTAGCCATGTCCTTGCACTTCAGACCGAAAGACGAGCTAGCTGGTGTCGCTGCCTCTCTCTCTTGGCCCTGTTGAAGTTCATGATTGAAGTTTCTAAGATGTCCGTGCACTCCTTTGCTCAGATGTCGTGAGCTTAGATGGTGCTTCCTGGTGAGGAATATTTTTTAATTGTCACTGGTGGTACAGTTGCTCCAACTGCATCAGGGATGGCCCTTTCCTCCATCCTGCACCTAGTATATTAACAGAAACCTGTATATTGACAGAAAAGCTATGCCTACACTAAATAAATGTAAAAGCTACCTCACTATGAAGTCAAGCTAAACCATAAAGTGTGCTATATCATCTTCTGGAAGTGAACTGAGTGATCATAGCTATGTATATAGTTATTGCAATCCATCTTGTTTTTCATGTTTGCACTGTTTTGTTGCCTTTATTGTGTGGCTGAAGTTCCAGTGTTTTGCACAGTAAAGTCTTGTTTGTGGCACCGCTAGAATGTTGCTCATGCTGTTCTAGCCGGAGTATTCTCAAAGAGGTTGTCAGATCAAAAAGCAGCCGCAGATAATGTTTGGTCGTGCACTTTTCGCATAGTTGTTTTCTGTACCAGATTGACAAGTCTGCTTGTCAAAAGGTCTGCCCCTGTGACATCCCTGTTCAAGAATTTGTTTCCTGGTAACAGAGGTATCGAGAAATACACATAATCAGTGGCTATGAGGAGGAGAACAAAGACAAAAGAAAGGAAGGTTTGAAAGGACAGACTGATGGGCTAGTTGGTAGTGCATAATTCGAACAGTAGCGCAAAGAACCATACGTATGGCAAAAGATCAAGAAGGAACACAGTGCTGTGTCCCGTCTTGATCTTTCGCCGTCCACAGGATCGCTTGCGCTATTGCATGAAAGGGAGGTTATAAAGTTCTGGCTCTTAATTTGATATTAATAGGGACTATGCTTGTAATCCTGCATGTCCGGAAGACAAATCTTGAATTGCAAATTTACCAAAAATTTCAGCACTCTGTGCAAAGACTGGTGCTAACACTGGTAATAGTGTTATTCCTTCAAGTGATGTTAACCTGGGAATCATTGCTGGCTGCACTTGGTGATGCAGCACACTTGTTTGCTTCACATGTGATGTGCATGACTAACAGCAGTAAACATTTCCCTTTCTTGTGGTTGAGGTGGATAAAGCTTACACACAACCTGCCACGGTAGTCTAATGGTCATGGTGCTCGACTGCTTACGTGCAGGTTGTGGGATCGAATCCCGGCCATGGCGGCTGCATTTTCAGTGGAGGCGGAAGCGCCTGTGGCCCGCGTACTTATGTTTAGGTGCACATTAAAGAACCCCAGGTGGTCAAAATCGTGGTTTTGGGACGTTAAACCCCAGCCATTATGATTATTAAAGCTCACACACAGTCTCATCCAAGACTATAAAGTCTAGAGCGCATGTCTTACGAAGGGGAATTATTCAAGGGCTCATTTCTTTCTGATACAAATCAAAGGAAGCCAGCAGAGAAGAGGAAACATTATGTGTTGTTTTTAACTACTGTAGTATTATGTAACTTAGTGCGCTCATTGCAGTGCTTGCAATTTAAGACAAGACTTCCTTGTGATGGGCTACATTTTTAATAAATACACTAGCTTGTTTACGGCCTCATAGTGGAGTGTTGCTGGAGTGTTTGGTGGCAGCTTATGGCTGTGGCTGCCCTTGGGGCATGGTGTGCATAGCGCTATCTGTAAAAGGTTTATAGGTACAGCCAATGCATGGTTAGAGCCTCAACTCAACTAACTGCAATCATGACAAGGGTGAAGGCACCTATATGTTTATAAGATTGCGGCTGAATGAAAATGAGCTGTGGGGCATTAAAGAAAGGAAATCTAGTCTGTTTTAATACACTTAAAACTCGGTTTAACTAAGCAATGACCTCTCAAATTAATTCGTTAAGCCTGAAAGTTTGTAAAATTGAAAAAGAGATTTTTCGGTTCTTTGAAATCTCAAATTATAACACAGAGACACCTAAAAGCTACCGCGGTATTTCATTTGCCACTAACGCATGCCTGCATGTGTGAAAAGTCTACAAGAGCAACCTGGATGAGCAGCTTCCCACGTCCGGGCGGTGCAGGTGACATAGGCAGTCGCGTGAAGCTATGACAAGTTGCTGATATATAAAGACAGAGAAGGGATGCAATCATTGTGCGAGCAGGCACTGCAAGAAAATTGAGAGATGATCAGTGGCATAATTTGCAGAAACCATGCAATAACAAAAGCTACCACTGTGTTCTTGCGGGAGAATTTACAGGAACAACAAACTACCGTGCAACCTCATCAAAATAAAACTAGGGTCGTGAATTGGGCGGCTAGATATTTTATTGCAATAATGTTACAGCGCACGCCTGAAGAAAGACCTATATCTGTGTGAAAATTAGAAATCGCTGCATTTTTACTGGTTTATTTCTGGAAAAGCTTCGTTAAACTGAGTTAAGTGTTGTGATACCTTCATTAGTTCGAGTTGATGACAACATTAAGCTCTCCGAGTACCTGCCGGGGAATGGAAATTTCTTTGTTTGAATGGGAAATTAGCAAAATTGGGTTTTGTTAGAAATGCATTCTAACTGTATTTTTATCCAGCAGAGAGGTTGAAACATTTGGCCATTGGGAGGGTCTTGCTGAATGCTGTGAAAGTAAAATGCCTGAACCCTATACATCACACAGACCTATTGTGTCGAGTTTTGGATGAATGACCCAGCAGGTGTTTTTTTTTAAGCAACATACCTCTTTCTCAAATTTCAAAGAAAATTGATTTTCTGAGGAATAATAAATACAAAGTGGTTTAACTTTTTTTTTTAGTGTCCATAAAGAAACCTGTACTGTGACCATACCCATTGCATATTGCCAGCTCTCCTGATTTGCCTTGGAGACTCCCGAATTATGCTGTCCTCCTGATTGCTTGGGCATAGACATAAACCGTCCTCAATAAACAGCCTTAGCCTCACCTTGAAAAGCTAACTAAGAAAAGCAGTCCGGAAATTTTTTGGCCTTGCTCTATCGCGTGCTGAACGCTTATGTCACTTTCGTTGCAGTGCATTGGTGTCAAGCGTAAAAGCGTACTAAATTGAGAAGGAGCTACCACCTTCCACGGGACCCATCACATCTTGTCCCTTAATTATACACACGTGCACATGCTGCATAACAACGAGTACCAGTACAGTCGCTGATGTCTGAAAACTCTACTGGCAATCATTTGGAGTTGTGTATGACATTGTGACATTCCTGCAACTGAGAAACAATTAATAGAAATGTTGCCAGTTTATTTAGGTGCACCCCCCTTCCTCCGCTATGAATCTCTTGAATTTTGTGGCCCCAAATTGGGAGGCATACCATTGAAACGTGACTATATGTGCATTGTATTGTCCTTGCTGTTGTTATGAATGTAATTGTAAAAAACTGGTTTTATAGTCAAGAAAGCACTAGTCTTGTAAGCATATGTTATAAATACTCTCTTGTGTTTGCACATTATGCCTGGAATGCCATCTACTAACATTCAGACAGTTTTTTTTGTGCAATAAATTGAATCTTTGCACTTCAGTTAAAATGGAGCTTCTGTACAGTTTGAATGCAGTACCTTTCCCAGGTGAAGGACTTACATTAATGTAACTGCTGTATCTGCTATTGCAGTAAACATGCCATTGCTAAAGCTATGGAACGCAGATTTCAGTATAAAAAAAATGGCACAAGCGGAGACTCTTGCAGAAGTGCTGGCTCAAGCTGATGAAAAAAGAGTGTGCAAGTCCCCAAATGCAAAGGTAAAGCCTGTGCTTTATTTGGGTCTTGGCCCACATGTTTGCTATGCACTGATCCCTAGTCTTACACCAGTAGCTTGCAAACACAATGCTACACTGGCACTGCACTAACTTAGTAACGGTGGTATCTAGGAGTCTTGCTACTAAAGTGAACCAATCACAACTGAACATGGTAAAAACTGCGGCTGGTGGTGGGTGTTCAAACAATTCCATAGGTGGTAGTGATCGCAGGAGTGCTTATGTCAACAATTAAGCTAATGCAGTTTTAAGCACAAGAAATGATAAATAAAAGAGAAATCTTGTTATGTTTGTGCCTAAAACTATTATGCAATCCATTTCAAGGCCAGACATTTCTAGATGCATAAGCATGTTTTATATACACGCAAGAACACTGGCACTTGTATTCGTCTTCCTTTCTGTTGTCCCGTTTCATTGCGTTATTTATGATGAATTTTGTGTCCAAATGCCAACTAGCCCAACCTGCAGCTCTATTTAGTGCAAGTTTAACCTACTTGTGTATAACTGCTGACAAATATTCATGTGCTTAAACACGTAACGTGATTATTCTATATTTCCAAACAGGTCTTCACGAAAGAATGGACCATGTTGGATGAAGAAATCTTTCAGGGAGTTGTCCAAGAATTGCCACTTAGCGAGAGAATTTTTATTGTGGCAGAGGGGATTCCGCCTGTTGAGCAGGCTGCTGAAGGTAAAATGAGAACTGTTTCTTGATCACTATTAATTGTATATGATGAACTTTTGAGCTTCGACATAATTTATTATACTACTTTGAAGAGCAGCGCAGCTATCTGCTTGCGGCACCTTGCATAATATACCATTTCCTTGCTTCGGCTGGCGTAATTCAACAGCAAATAAATGTCAAATAACAATATCAAGGTCGATAAAGATGTTTTATTCAGTGTTCAACCGAAAGCACTCCTTCATTTAAGGAATAAATACTACATATCTCTAAAATAAATAAAGTAAAAATGAACCTCATCCCATCTCTTCAATTTCAATGAGCATGTCAACAAAACCCTTGAAGGTATACGTTGAACCCTAGGTGAAAAGGTTCGTGGGGGAGCAAGCAGTGAGTTGGCCAAACAATGGGGAGGTGGCGGTGAGAAACTTGCCCCTTTGTCCACTTCTTGTGGCTGACTTCCTGAAGAGTTTGGGGGAAGGGGGGCGAGGGGGGGGTTGCTTTGGGGTTTATAGCCTCTGAACCCCATCCTCACCTTTCAGTGTGCCATCGACCCAAGAAACACTGCTTAATGGGTCCCAGAAAGTGGAGGATCACAGATTTCCACAGTTCCAGTTTGGAGTGCATTCACACCACGCATAGGATACGCGATAAATCGTAATTAATCTGTTGAGCCCTTTAGAGGCAAAGACAGAGTGACTGGCTGTGCCTTGGTGACAGGCATTTATAGCACTTGTAGCATATCATTCAAGCACTTATAGTATATCATTCAAGACTCAGTGTATGACCAACTTCTCAGCCCTAAAAACAATGCCACTGCACTCTCTTGAATCAGCACACCTGTTGTATGTACAAATTCTGCATGTAAGGCCAAAATTCTGAATTTTGCTCATATTTCACTTTTTTGTGCAAGTACACTTCTGGGTCACTCATTGATATACATCACTCTTCCATGCCTATAGGTGTGCTGCAAGTTGACACTATTGCAGTCGTCGAAGAGGAAACAAATTTCGTTCCTCAGTTCAACTTTAGCTTAGTAAGCCTACCTAGAAGTACGCAAGTGGCACTGGAGGAATCCCATTCACTTCCTCCGAGGGAAAGAAGAGACCTCGTCAGGTGTGTTGCTTATGAAATGACACAAGTCACGGCAAGGCCACGGAGGGATTTCATACGCACTGTCGCAGAAACCATAGTGAGGCGCTACCCTGCACCCCTTCAAGATCGGGGGGATAGACGGCAAGGTGTTGGGCTCTGGTTACGATTCTCTGTTTCAACAACTGGAGAATAGAATTGAAAATGTGGGGCGCTCAAAGGTGCAAGAAGGCTCGGCAACAATGAGTCTAAAAAAAGCAAGGAAGCATTCCTATGGGTGCGCAAGCTGGCAACCACCTTCCTCAGATTCTGTCGAGACGATGCACGAAAAAATGCAATTCCTCAAGAAAGAGAGCCTGAAGACCCTGAGGGATATCAACGTACCAGTGGCACAGGCGTGCATGGACGCCACCTACTGCGAGCAGAGAAAATACATCAATTCCGACTCGCCTGTTCACAGCCTATCTGAGGTGAAGGTGGAGTGGCCTCTTCTTTTTTACAAGCCTTTTTTTACAAACATGCCTGCAAACTCCTTGGCAAGGATGCGAAGGTAAGAGCTTCTTCTAACACTGAGTAATTGTGTCCTTTTGAGGAAAAAATTTGGACGCCTAAGCACCACCAAAAGAACATAAGAAAAGAGCATCACTCACAACTCGCTCTTCTTATATTTATTTTTATTTATTTGTTTGTTTGACATACATGATTGACGTGGTGCGGGAGACGAAAGGAGACATTATGAGGCGACGTTTCTTGTGCTTTGCCTTTTTTTCTGGCAGTGCTGAGGCATCTAAACTTTTTCGTCAAAGTTATGTACCAACTAGCCCAGCAACAAGTTCTTCTACTGTGTTCAGTAGTGCCAGCTTCCACTGAATTGCTATATTAATCAAGAAGCACTCTGCTTGACCGTTAGAAGAAATGACCACTAGAATGATAGCCTAAAATGTAATTTGAAACAGCAGAATATCTGAGTGTGTCTTCTCTGAAATTGTTTTTTGTGCTCATTTTAGAGCAGGGGTCTCAAACACGCGACCCGCAGACAACTCACTAGCGGCCCTGCCTGCTCACAGCTGTCTTCGTTCCTTTCTTTTTATTATTATTATTATGAATAAGCATGTTCATGAGTTGCACAGACGTGGCAGGTCTCTAACGGTTTTTACTTCTCTTTTTTTTGTGTGTGGGGTGGGGGGGGCAGCTCATGCAGTCACCATGTGCTTTAAAACAACCATAGAACAGGAACTCTATGCTTCAAAAATTGGTGTCCAGATTTTGGTCATTCTGTATTAATATGTTTCTTGAAGCTTTCAGAAATGACCCATATATGACACATAAGAAAGGCTTTCTTTTTTTTTTCAAATAGCGATCTTAGCTGACTTCTTGTTCAACCACCCCCCTCCACTACTCCGTTCTTTTTCACTGCCCTGGCCCTTGTGGGAGACTAAATTTCTATACTGTGAATCACTAGCTCAGATGAGTTTGACACCCCTGTTGTAGAGTTACTGTGAGACATGTTTTATAGCTGTGTGTGAGTACAGCCAGTCGTTGTATAGGTCCTTGTGATCAATATACAGATTTATGCAAAAGTAATTTATGGAATTTTTGGCACTGAACCTTATGCAGTGCAAAAATCTTTGGGAATGTGTTGAGTGTTTTCTACTTGCATATAATTTGCACGTTGTCCTTGGTGCTTATTTTTGCCGTAGTTATACTTAATATCAATACTATCGATATTATCAAGGTCAAGTACTAGCAGGAGAGTTTACTTGTATAAATTCTCTGAAGAATAATGACAGGCTGGTGCACACATTGTCATAAAAGTGGGACGTGCACAACCATAGGATTTTGATATTTCTAACATATAGGGCAGAAACTTGTAGAATAACAAAGAAAAATTAACATGTTCAAAACCGTGCACTGTGTGACGGTACGAAAAATTAGAGGTACAATACTAAGAGACTGGAAGACTGCAGAGTGAATAAGAGAACAAACAGGTGTAGGTGAGAAAACACAAATGGACTTGGCGAAGTCATGTCGTGAGAATGACAAATAACCGATGATCATTTAGAGAAATGGAATGGATACCAAGAGGTTGGGAGTATGGCAAGGATGGCAAAGGGTTAGGCAGAGCAACAACATTAAGAAATTTGGAGGCATAAATTGGAATTGCCTGTATTTAGATGCATCTTTAGAAGTCTGCGGCATTATCCCCTTAAAGGCAGACGCACACAAGCCTCCACCAATGGGCACGCACTTCAGGCTGATGTCGGACAGTGACCCCTCCTTCGGAGAGCATTGTGGAGTGCATGAGCGGGACTATTCTTTAGTCGCAGAGGCGAATGGCTGCCACGCTTCGGTCATCTGGGCGGGGCCTCTACGAACTTCTTAGGTTGTATCTGACTATAGCAGGAAACGGGGCGAAAGGGGTGATCATTAGGAGAGGCCTTCGTACTGCTGTGGACCTAAGAAATGTTTACAATGATGGTGATGATTATTGATGCATGTACTATTGACTTTACAAGTATGCATAGCAACACATTCACGCAGCCTATGCCAACAGATGCTACTACTGTCTGTTTGTAGCTCTTGTCTTTATCCTAGTTCTTTCACACTGGCTTGGCAAATTCGAAATGGTAGTTTTTGAGTCACTTACACTGACTAACAAGTTATTGTAAGCGACTGAAAAAACTGCCATATACAACTTCGGAGCGGGTAGTGTTTGCAGGACAGTCCTAGCCATTCTCTCCTGTAATCCACCATCTCAGCTTGTTACATTAATCTGGACCAGTGGCGTAGCCAGGGGGTGGCACACCGGGCACGTGCACCCCCCCCCCTTGAAATTTTTTTCTCGTCATGGCATACAAAGCATAAAATGACCATTTCAAGAAGGTGCCCTCCCTGAAATCAAGAAGGTGCCCCCCCCCCCCCCCCAAAAAAAAATTTCTGGCTACGCCCCTGATCCGGACACCTGCTCATGCAGGCCTAATTGGTAATGAAGCGGCCCACGCAAGTGCTCGAGCTTTTACAATATGAGCGCAGGCTAGAGTGGATGCTTCAGAGGCCCATATTTTCCATCCTGCATTTACCTCTGAAGAATAATTGGTTACACACCATGACATTTGCAGGCATTACCGCCTAGGTTACCAAACTCTCCCGCCTCTACAGCGTCGGTCCTCGCACAGGCGCGAGGTTCGACGGCGTAGACTATAAACCCAGAATTTTCTTTCCCCTGCCTTTCACCACAAAATTTACCCAGGAATGTACCCTAATTCGGACTGCAAGTTTCGTTCTGTCAGCAGAGCGGACGTTAACCACATGATGTGGCAGTATAAAAACCACTTACCTCCCCCGAGCATTCGTAAACTTTTAAGTAGTAAGGCGCTGTGGGAGGCTGCCATGCATAGCTACAGCCCTGCACGTCAGGAGGCTATTCTGAAATGGGCTGAGGTGGTAGAAAAAGCCTAGCGCAAGTAGGATCCCTCGCCTTTTTGCCACCCCTTTCCCTTAAAATGGCATAAATGAAGTTGTTTCTCTCTCTTGAAATGGTGAACCCAAGGTGTGTACAGGACCTTCAAACCCTTGAAAACCTTTAATATAGGGAAGTACATTTTCAAGGCACTTAGGAAGTCCTGGAATTTCTTTGTCTTTAAAAAATCTAGATTTTTGGGGGGCCGTGCAGTGTGAAGTCTAATGCAACCGGTTTTCTGTGGTAGGTTAGTAATGATCCAGCAAACTTGTCGCTCCAGAAACAATATGGTGGCATGAGTGTGCACGCACTTTGTCTTGCATTACTTTCACAGAGAAAAGAAACACCATTAATGAAGCAATAGGCATGCCCTGGGGCTTCTGTGCCCAGTCCCTCCTAGCGGTTGCACTGCTTTCTTTATGCCTTGTTCTATCGTTTCATCGTTCTGACTGGTCTTGCTTTCTCTCTTTCTTTTTCTCTCATCTCCTTTGGTGACTTCACCCTGTCTCCTTCATTTATGCCCCCCCCCCCTCCCAACAAGTGAGCAGCACATGAGGTTAGGACACGCTAGTGAAGTGAAGCCCTGCTTATAGTACTAGAGAATTCTCAGGGGCTGTTCTATCACTTGTATGTTTGAACTACTCCAGATTTGATGAAATATAGACATTGCTGTGGTATAATAGTAGTGTATGTATATTGCAAATGTGATAAAGCTAGCCAGGATTCTGAAATGTTACAGTAAAAAAAATATATCCTCCTCTGGATGCTGTTTTTTTGGTCCTTGAAAAGCATGTGACAGGACCTTGAAAGTCCTTGAATTTTTTCCTCCTTTGAGACCTGTACGAATCCTGGGTGAACCACATACATTGCTGAGAATGATATGGATGAAAGAATAGAGCTAGATGCATGTGCCTTTGACTTCTGCTATATTATATATACATATACATATATGCTGTGCCTTGATACTGCACCTGTTGCTGGTTAGGGACAGTCACATAGGCATGGGTAGTTTACTTTCTGCTGTGGTTCAGCTGTTTCACTTTTTATTTTAGTTTAATGGTGTTCACTGCTTTGCCTATCAGAGCCATTGGGCGAGTGGGTGCATGTATTTACCTTTTTATATCTTTAGATCTCTTGTTTTATGTTAAACCTGTAGTGGCTGTCAACATATTCAGCTGATGAATGGTGTCATAATGGTATGTGCAAACAATAAGTAGTTTTGTGGAGAAGCTAAAACCATTTCAAAGCACAACATTTAGTATCTTACAAGGGGACGACAGAACTCTGTGCATCTACTGCTGAAGTCGCACTTGTGCAAAAGTACCCTTGAGCACTATGACACAATGAAGGGCTTGTGACTTACTACTGGTTTGTCATTTCATTCATTGCCACTACAGCAGCCCTCCTTGTCTTGTCAACTTCTGCCTCATGATACGCATTGAGTTATGTCCCTCTTGATATATTATAAAACTGACGTTCTAAACAACCAATATTGTGCCCTAAACAGACTATATACAGCAACCTTTATGCCTCCACCGCATAGCACTAGAGTTCACACGTTAGTGCTGTGTACTGTAGAATAAGGTAAGGCAAGCAAACATGAACACGAGAAGGTCTGCACAGATGCTGGCTGTCAACTCGTGTGCATGCTCAGGAACAGCAGCAGCACCACTCAATCTGGCTAAGGCGAGAGATAAATGTTTAAGCATAACATTTCTTTTCATTTGAGGTAATCGAAGGTTGGCTTACGCATGCACTTCCAGTAATATTGATGTGCCAAGATGCATTTCTTTGTTTAACAGCATTTTATTATCTATTATAAGTAACACCAGTAAAGCATCCTATAACCTTATTGGCATGTTTTGCTAAATTCATGTTTGTCTGTTTTCTGTCATTTGCCTGCACTTTCTCAGTACAGAATTACATAACTCTCCAGCCTTGGCAGCCATACATAAATATATCTGCTTCCTACTTTTTTTATTCCGTGTAGAAATGGGAGTTGTAAATATCTAAAGCTCACTTTTCTTATTGCTTTTTGCAATGAAATTCAGACTTGATGGAGCCATAAACATTCTAAAACCTCTCAGAAACAATGGCTGCTGTAATGCGAGAATAACTTGCCCCCTAGTAAATGTGTAACGTGTGTGGTGAAGCTGCTGCTTATTTGGCTCACACATTTTAGTGAGAGAGGGCTTACAGGCATGGCATGGCTATTGCAAATTTTTTTTCAGTTTTTGCAACCTTTCAGTATAGTTGGCATTTGTGTTGTCTGTTTGCCTTCTTCTGTGTCAATGTTTGCAAGCCTTACCCCATGATGAATCCCTGATCAACTAGCTCAGCTTTCTTTCATTAAATGTATTGTTCTTTATGGCTTGCTGTGCTCGTTTAAATTTAAACTTCAAATAATTACACAATCAACTGCAAACAGCATGCTTGATTCAGTCAGATAATTGATGGTCTGTTATATTTTCTATTATCTGATGAATTATTCCGGATGGTTGTCAGTCAGTTTAAAGCAGTTTCATGTCTAAGGCGATGCCTATGGGACCTGCAGCATGTTTTGGGACACCATTAAAGAATGCTTGGTTCTAATGCAAGCTTATCTTTAGTTTCTCGTGTTTTTGTCTTTTTTTTTTGAGCAAGTTATCTTGAGAGCTTTTGATGGAAACTTGGATCATCAGAAGGTTGTTATACTTCCTTGCCAGAAGCAGATATCCTATTGTCAGGCAGCAAGATATGGCTGTTGCAGATGCTTCCTTATGTGCTAGCAGTTCAGTACTGCTGTGCATCTAGCAGTTAATTCTCTTTCCAGGTGTTACATTTACCATGTTCCTAAATTTCAGGGGACATTTGAGGATAAGTTGCCTGGATGTGCCCGAGCACTTTTCAAGCACTTGGCCACACTATCTGCCCCAAAGAAGGAAGTGATGGAGTGGATTGTGCTGGTTGAATTTGAAGAAAAGAAAGGAAACAAAAAAGCCAAGGAAGAAGGCACCATGCCACTGCTGGCTGCATATTTTAAGGACAACGCAGATTATCTATACCGTGTCCTTGAAGTAAGCAATGTTTGTCTAATTTTTTCTTTGTCTAATTTGATACAAAGGACTTTTACACCAATTGCTGTTCTAACATTTCTGTTAAATTTTCTGAGAAGAGCCAAATCAGAACAGAAACTGGAGGGACAATTGTGTGTAGGCTGAGGGAGTATATGGCAGACATTAATGCACAAAAACTCGAGACTGCTTAGTGGAGATTTCTTTCTTCATTACAGACAGCCATGCAGCCCAGTATTATCATTGAGGACTCAATTTTCAGGCAGTTTAGCAAAAAATTATTGCCTCGCAATCAATGAGATCACTGCATAATCTGTGCGAATAGCAGTCAGTTTTTATGTAAAGCAGGCGGCTGGAGCTGCTAAAAAGGTTAATCTTGTTGAGTCTGCATTATTGTATGATTACGTACTACGTATTTTTATGTGTGCAAAAATCAAAATAAAATGCACAATATAGGTATTGCTCAATGCTTATGTGAAAAATCGTGGCACACTTTAAAGTCTGCATACTGTGTTTATGCTTCATCCTGCAGAATTCCCCTGGACAGTAATGAAGTCAAATCCACTTCTTAGTATTTTGCCACTGAGTTGGGGTTTCCCCTGCACAATTCATCTCTAGTTAAGGTGTTAGGTCGTATATGAGGGCTCACAAATATTAAATGTAAATTTTACCCTAAAAACTCTTTGCTGGCATTGAGCACCTATTTCTCTTGTTATTATTCTGGAAATTCTTTTGCAGTACCACTTTAGAACTGTGCAATGAGAAAAAGAAAAAAAGACTGATTAGTGAAACTGATTCAGTGCAGTAAAACCTTACTACTATGGGCCTGCTTTGAACATACTAATGGTTAAAATGAAGCTGTGATGAATTCCTCACCGAGTCTCCATAGATTCCGAAAAACATAGAAAAACATGAGCACAAGTGATTGTTCTGGACAACAGCCACTTGGGTTGATCTTTTTCTGTGGTGACTGTACTTACAGAACTGCCTAGGTGGCTCAACCTATTCTACTGATTAGTGCAGGGGTCTCAAACTCATCTCAGCTGGTGGGCTGCAGTCACAAAATTTAGTCCCTCAAGAGCCGGGACAGTAAAGATGGTCGAACCAAAGCGGGGTGGGCGGGTAGAGAGCTTGAACAAAATGTCATCTAATGTTGCCATTTGAAAGAACACCTTTCCCGTATCCCATATATAGGTCATTTCTCAAGGGGATTTGACGTGTCAGGTTTAAAACAACATATCGGTAGTGATTTCCACAATGACTACAATCTGGACGCCGATCCTGAAATAAGAGTTTCGTTCTACTATGATGTTTCAACTCATAGTGACCGCATGGGGTGCCTTAAAGAAAATAAAATGCTTTGGACCAGTCCCATCTCTTCAGCTTACCTAAACAAAGCGCTATTAATTTTAATAGGCTAGAAAATAATGCAAATAATGTTCAGCAAATTCACAAAACTTTATTCTATGTGAAGCCACGGATCGCTAGCAAAAGTTCCACAGGCCGTACGTGGCTTGCGAGTCGTGTGTTTGAGACCACTGGGTTAGTGCATATCACTGTGACTTATTTGTTGAAACTAAAGGATAATGTCACCCTTCAACTCTCAGAGCAGTGAATGTCAGTGTGGAGACAAGTCAGCATGCTATTATTCTAACATCGGTGTGATGCAGTGATCAACTTGTAACTGACAGCCCTGTCATGATAATGCAAACCAATATGCTCGGCAGCATGTGTGGCATAAGTTCTATTGACGATGTTTGCTTTTACTGGGCAATAACACAGAGGCTTGGTTCCACCTTTTGCTGATACTTGGTTGTGAAGGAGTGCTAATACCTCACCTGATGCATATCAACTGCTGAAACGAAAGGAGCTTGCTGTTGCTGCATTGATCCAGCAAAACATTTGTTGCCCCATGCATGGTCAGCAACAGAGTGGATGCTAAGAGCAATCCCATGACAAATGTGCACTCACTGTACAGTAAGCACTCCAGCAGTGACAGCATGAGCTTAACAGGTGATGCACTGCACACGACTAGCTGAGGATTATTTGCTCCATGTGGCAGCATGTGCTGTGGTTCAGTTAAATGGGGCCAATTCTTGTTCAGTAGCACAGTGGTACACGTGCACACACATATATCAGGGTAAGCCAGATGAGTAGTATGTCTGTTTTGCCAGGAAGCCAGTGGCTTTGTGTGTTCCCTGTCATATGAAATGCTCCTTCGTATCGCCACAGTGTGCTATTGCATGGCCATTTCAGAGTGCCAGAATTTTTCTTTCTTTGGTAGAATAGAAGAAAAAGCCTTGTAGTGGGTACTTAGGCAGCATTTACTGCCATTGCATATCAGTCTTTGTTCGTAGCATGGTGCACTTCACGGATACTGTATACTAATGTTTGGCACATAGATATGCTGGATTCTGGTAGGCACTTGTTATAAAGTTCTGCAGTATACACGATTACCTCCATTTTAATAATTCACAGCTAAGTGGCACTTGTGCCACTTTTTACTTTCAAACAACTATTCTTTTTCCCACAGGAAGGTACGAGCATCACAGATGTCATCAATGAACTGCCATCAACGCCAGTCGTTGTTGCATTAGGTGAGAAACTACTCATACAGTATTTAATAGTGCCTCTTAATGTATTTTCATTTACTACGATAAATATTGGGCTAGTTTACATTTGTGTCACTTGTGAAAGAGAAACACATCATGCTCTTTATTAAATAATGAGGAAACCAAGCAAGCAGAAATATTGTTTATGCTTTGCAAAGTGTGTGTGAATGCCTGTTTTTATTTTTTTAGCATGGTTTTTTATGGGGAAGAGATGAGATATCTTCCATTGCTTCAATGGTTGCGCTGTGATGAAACATCTGGTGGTGAAGCTGGAGCATGTACACTACGAATTGTCATGTTTCTGTCGCTCCACACTTGCAGTTCTATCCTGTGTAAACATCTTTAAGTGCATGCATATTTAATGTCTGTATTGCAGACTTCACTAATTTTCAATGCATTGACATGGATAAAGCTTTACAGCTTGAGTAGAACAACTGATGAAGATCATACAACTTGAGTGCATCAATCACAAACTTGTATACTGATTGAAAGCGTGGGTCTTGAAATGGTAGAAAACTGAAAAAAAATGTTTTGTGGAAATATGATGTTTTTCTCTTACTCTAAATATTCAGGAATCTCTGAGTGAAACCTGGAAGCTAAATTTAACATGGAAGTATTTAAGTATTGGCACTATACATGCCAGGTTTTATTAAGCGAAATGACTAAAATTTGGCAAAATATGTTCTAAGTTTATGTGCTTGCGAGATGCACATGTGACAACCAGCAGCTGCCACTTGGGCTTGTTGTGATGCTGCTTCCTTTGTGAGAAAACTGGTTATCTTCAATGAGGATTCAGCAGGTGTGGCTGGAAAGTGCTAGAACCCCAGTTGTGTCAGCAGTTCTTATGACTTCAAGCTTAAAGCAATACTGTGCATTGTGTGGGGTCTCTAAAAATGCAGGGCTAGGGCGAAGGGCATACAATAATTTGTTTAGGAACTGTAAGCTGGTCCTAGTAAGCATCAAAATTCCTGCAGAAAGCCTGTCATTATTGTTATTATGCTAAGGTTGGCCGCATTGGTTTATTCTGTGACTGTAAGTGTGAAGTCGTATGATTGACCTGTAGATGTCTGCTATATACTGAACAATTTTATAAAATTAATTTTGTTGGCGCTTGTGAGATATTTGCCATGTATCATTCCAGGAGGTGTCTTCAACAACAATTGTTTTGTTGTCTTTGAGCAACAAGTCCTGCTCTCTGAAGCAATGTCTTTTCTGGATGCCATCTGTACAGCATTCTTGTGTTACTACGTCTTCAATATGAGTTATGCTAAAGAAGTCAACACAACACTAGAGTTCATTCAAAGGTCAGTTGTGCGATTTCAGATTTTACACCTTTGCCTATTTCTGAAGGCAAACTTTACAGCATCTTTACCTATGAATTATGGGAAAATGGCTACCTAAGTTAGAAAAACACTCGCATTTTTACCATTACTGCAAGAGTGAGAATTAATATATAAATTGATCTGAATATTTTTTCCAGTTAACGTTGACGTGGTGTAGCAGGTAACAAAATATGAAGCAGCATTATGGACCTGTTTAAATTTGGTATATCGTTTAAAAAAGTGGAAACTTTGGCTGAAAAAAAAAATTCTGGGTGTTTGGGTTTTGTGACTAGTGCAAAGCGTTCGGTAAACATGCATATATCGCAGTCAGAATTCGTTCTCATCATCAGACTTCCAACCATTGTACACACCTTATATATCTGAACTAAAGTGTGACTGTTCAAATCTATTGTGTAACAGTTCACAAATGATTTCTGAGGTTCGTGAATGTGAAGTGGGCAGTTCAGACTTGTGGATCATAAGATTTCCCCTTACTACTGGCATTGTTACAGGCAACTGTTTGCCATAAATCCAACAAAAGGAAGAAAGTCTGAGAACTATTCACGGACGACCGTGCCTTCGAAAGTAATGAAGCTGGCACAGTGCCTTGGAGAGCTTTGTAAGTGGAAATGTGCATTCTTGTCTTGGGTTTTTATGTACCTGTAGGCCACTTCTTAAAAAGCAAATTGAACACACTGCTGAATTTCATATATCTTTATATCATCTGTTAATAACAATGTTATGCCTGCCATGTAATGTCCTGAAACTTCCTTAATGGGGCCATGCAGCCCTTTTTAAAATAATCATAGAATGACCTTACTCTGGTAGCTTGTTGTCTAGTAGCTTATTGCTGCGAAAATCTTTCTAATCCTTCTAACTAGTGAAGTTACAGGGATTTGTTGCCGGATAAGAGCACTTTTTCCCCTTCTAACAAGCATTCTGAAGGCTACATTCTATGGACAAGAGTCAGCGCGTGTCATGCATGGAGTGTTTCAGACTGCTGCCGTGGGGCAGCACCCATTGGTGGCTACAATGACTATGCAGCACAGAGAGCTCTACTGTCAGGCTATAAAGTCTGGCTGAGCACCATGAGAACTGTATGCGCACCAATTTTGTTCTGCTTTAGCTTGACTCCCAGAGGGTAGCTGAATACTGATGGCTCATTTAAAACGGTTTGAATTGGCTAACCAACAAGCAGTGTCTACCATAGGTCGGCGAAAATTGGGGAGCTCACTCAGACTCGCTCATGAGATATGTTTTCCGCTTAGGTCTCATTTACCCCCCGTATTCATAAACGCTTCTTGACTTCAACTTAACTTGAACTGGACTCGACAGCGTGTTCGAAACGCGTTTGTGCTGCCTTCGCACCGCCTAAAGACAGCGCGTTCAAAGCGCGTTTGTGCTGCATTGAAGGCGGTGGCAAGTCAAGTTCAAGTCAAGGAGCGTTTCTGAATACGGGGGTTAGACTCACTCACCAAAGTTTTCCTGAGCCGGACTCACTCGGACTCTCACTCACGAAAATTTTCCTCAGCCGGATTCACTCGGACTCACTCGATCTGAGTGAGTGAGTCCGAATAAGTCGACTCATGAGTCTGTTAGCCTAAAATTACCTTTTGTGACCATGGTGTCAATGCTCCAATATCTCATGTAATCGGTGCTCTTCTTGGCACCTTTTGATATAGTACCTTCGAATACGAGTTACGAGTGGTTGCAAACGAGTAAGAACATTCTTCTTGAAAGAAATGACGACATGAGATATGTTTATCAAGAACTTCCTTGGAAGAGTTGGTGGCGGGGACGTCAAGGCAACCCCCTACGTAATTCACGCCTCTGATCAATAAATATTGAAATGGTGTAAGAACGATACTGCTTTGGAATACGTGAGTACAGTCACCGACGGATTTTTCGGACTCCAAAAATTCGGACTTGTCGGATATTTCGGACTTCATAAATGCACCGTCAAGGTTCCCATAGCACTAATGCATTTTCGCGACCGATTTTTCGGACGAATTTATGCCCTAAAGTTCGATTTTCCGGACTAAATCGCTTGTTTTGAGCCGCGCCGCTCGATTTTGAAAGCCGCCATGTTGGATTTTCTGTTGGCTTGGTCGAGTTTGGCTTCCAGTGGCTTGTTGTGCGGCCTCCAAGATCGGAAACGCGCACAATCTTCCAGTTTCGGAGACCGTGTCCGATCTTCCTTCGCTGGCAAAACCTTTCTTTTTCGGTCAGCCTTATCGTCATCATCAATACGCCGGTAGGCATAGGCCTTTTCTTTTTCCTCGGTGGGTTAGTTTTTCCGGTTGTCGTGACGCACGTGGTCGTGTTGGTGATGTGTCAAGTGCGTTTGGGCCGTCGTGCGCGTCACATGTTTCGTACTGTTGCGGTTGTTCAGTAGGACGCAGTGGTTATGGTGCTCGGCTACTAACCTGAATCACGCGGGTTCGATCGCGGCGCTAGCGTTTTGATGGAGGCGGAATGCTGGAGGATCGCGTATACTGTGCGGTGTCGGTGCAGGTATAAGAACCCCAGAGCGCGTCATTAAATCCCACCGAACAGGCGAGACGTTGCATGCATCTTTTTGCGACCGGCATCAAGTTTTGTCTGCTTGGTGCCATGGAGCCACCAACTGTGCCGCCCGCAACGGTCGGCGGCAACGATTTCCAACGCGCTGACGATGTTACAGTAGCCCAAATACAACCAAATCTGCTCGTCTCCAACCACAGCATGAAGCATGACATTATTGGGGATTTTTTTAGACTTTTCTGATCCAAATAAACTTCATTTTCATGTCTTAACCATTTTTTCGGACTGTTCGATTTTTCGGACTATTTCGCGGTCTCTGCCAGGTCCGAAAAAACGGTCGGCGACTGTAGATGTGACTATTAACGTGAACCCAGGTAAGGTAGTAATGCTGAAGATTAATAGATTGTGCCACAGGTCGGCAAAAAAAAAGTGGCACTCACTCAGACTCACTCAAGAAATATATCTTGTGCTTTGGATTCACTTGGACTCAGACTCGCCAAACTTTTCCTGAGCCAGACTCACTCGGACTCAAACTTACCAAAATATTACTCACCCTGACTCGATCAAGCTCAGACTCGTGGCTCGATGTGAGTCCGAGTGAGTCGACTCATGACTGAGTTTGCCGACTGTCTACCAAATTGTATAACTCTTGAGGCACATTAATTGGAAAAAGCAAGCATGCACTAGCAAATGGTTTGGTGATTTTGGAAAAAACAATATGTATCAGTAAGTATTGTCACAGTGAGCTCCGTATGAGACAAGGGACAGACTCAGGCACAGAGTGTCCGAAGTAGCACTGGCGCTAAGTGCGGTGCATGCCACCAAGTGTCACCCCACATAAATGTAGAACAAATCAAAACATTAAGCAGATGACCTAAGATAGTTACTTTTTCAGTGTTTCTGAATTTAACAATATAAATTTTCGAGGCTGTTTTCAAGTCATAAAAAAAAGGCACGGGTGTGGGTAGCCAATCTAGCTCGTACCTTGACATAGCATGCTTCTTCTATGAGTAGAGTTGATATTGAGGACTCGACTACAATTATACTATAGGTTATGTGTAGAGCTGTGCAAATAGCAAAATTTTGGGTGCGAAGCCAATTTGAATATTGAAGTGTGAGTGCGAATCGAATAGAATATTTTTTAGGATATTTCTAGAATACTTCAAAGCGAAATTGCAGAAAAAAAAGTTGCAGAGGATCCCTAAGCATATTCTTATGAGATAGGACAATGAAAGTGTTTCTTTTTTTTCTTTTGTTTTTTTTTGGCTAGGTTGATGAAGCGCTGGTGGGGTGGTGTTTCAAAGTTGTCTTATCAAGAATGAGGCAATGCAGAGGCTGAATTGTATTTATGTGCATGTGTACACGTGAAAGGCAAAGATGATATTTCCTCAGTCTCTCCTTTTTAAAATTCTGTGGCCGACAAGGGTGTGCTCCCTTTGAGTCCGGAGTTCCAAATCTGCCTCGTAGACGTCAATATAAAGAACATCTAAAATTTTGGATGCTAAAAATCTTCGGCGTCCGATTTTTAGGACTTCCTACCGAAATTTCCAAAGCAGCATTAACTGAGCCCCCCACCTCTGCCACATCTATGATCCCAATGTGAGAATGAGCGTTTTCTTGAGTCAATAAATTTGAGGCCATAGCAGAGCCTGAAGGGCAGCTTTGCCGCAATACAAGAATGTAATTGGGTGAAGCATATTGAAAATCTGAAGGGGTCATTGTCAATCGGATCTTGACTGTATTTGTCTTCCGGAAGTTCGAATGGTAAAATTCCAGTGCGAATCGAATAGCAAACACTATTAGAAAAAAAATTCGAAATTTTGAATAGTCACACACCCCTAGCTATGTGTCAACTATGTGCTAAGGCTACGATTGTCAACAATTAATGTTCTTGCAGTTTCTTAGGTTCGGTCTTATTGCCTGAAAATTTTGCTGATGTTTTATGCAACTGATTTCACGTGTCCCAACTGGGCCAAATTTTACTTCTTTTATGTACGCTCCTTTGTGTGTACTTATGATGGTTCATCAACTCCTTTCAGAACTTCATTGGACCTCAAGCGCCTCCACCCGATGTTTGACAGTTTTTTTAAATAGCACCGAGGAGTTGGTGCTATGAAGTTGCAACTATTCAAATATAAATGCGGTATCTATTCACAGCTACAAATGCACAAGTGCTTTTTTTTCTTCCTCTTCATCACAACTGCCTTATTTTCAGGCGAGTAACTGGGCTTGTTGGTTCATAACATCAGTGAAAGTAAAATAGTCCATACTTATAGACAGGGACACAGAAGGAAAGGAAGACAGCACAGCGGTAAAGTTTCGACAAGGGTTGGTTTGAACCAACACACACACCCCTATATGTGTATGAATGACACTGAACGTGCATCGCTAAAAGGACAGACAACCGCTCAGAACACGAATTGAGATAACCTTACCTATAGAAAGATTGTTGTATTTGCTGAAACAAACCGTGTTTTTCTCATTCTACACAGATTTATGTTTATTCACTGTAAGGTAAAAAAAATAACTTGGCACCACATCTGGAAAGAAAGTGAACATGCTAATGATCCCGATCACATGACCTTTTACTGGTGTACGTGGCTATTGGTTCACTTAGTGGTGTTGAAATGCAGCACACTTTTTTTTTATTATATTTCCCAACTTAAAATGTGCAGATGCACTTTCATTTCTACTGAGCATAACGGTGGCACTGCCTTTGCTTGACTTATGATTCTACACTCATGAGCGGCAGCATGAACATTGTTATCTGAGGGCCTAGCAGCACCTGCCGCAGAATTAAGAGAAGTACCACAAGCACCTGGCTTGCGAAGTGGCAAAGGGACTTCATGGGACGAGTGTTTGGAAAGCTAATTTTACCTGCTTTTTATATTCAAGAACAATTGAAAATGTCAAAATGAAGGTTGTTAACCACAGTTGCACTCACTCCTGTGAAAGCAGAACGTAATGAACAGTTTGTGAGGAGGACTATTGTCATTGCTATCACTTCTCAGCATTCTGGAGAAGGAACTTTTTCAGTGGCTTTCAGATGAAAATATTCCACTTACAAAAAAAAATCCACGCTGTTTTGGAATCAACCGCTGCAGGTTTAAACTCTAGTGAGGGGGGAGCTTGTCATTGTGCTGTTAAAAAGTGGGTAACAAAAAAAATCTTTGTCCCTTTAATGAAGAGCGTCAGACAGTGTTGCCAAGGGTGGTATAGGGGATGTTATTTGTAGCAAATATATAAATGTGAAGAAATTAAAGTGTACGATGAGACTAGAGGTGTGCACGGGCTTCAGGTAGCCCAAGCTCGGCCTGGCCCACGGGCTGGTTTCAGGCGGGCCGACGTATTCTCATCTCAAGCCCGGGATGGGCTAGGGCTATTTTTTATTTATTTATTTATTTTGGGGGGGGGGGGGGAGGGGGGGTGCCAGATGCTAAGCCCGAATCAAGCCCAAAATATAGACGTTGTGCCGGAACTGTCTTCCACCGCATAGCGCCTTCTCGGCGACTGCTCCCCACCCCCCTTTCTCGGTTCTCCTTTCCTTTAACCACTTCAGACGCAATGGTTGAGGGTGAAGTCACACAAGATGAGCTTTGTGATTATCTGTACACTGAATAATCCCCTCTCCTACATCTGAGGTACTGAACTTTTGGAAGAACAAATGGTCTAAATATTCCAAGCTTGCTATTCTTCCAGAAAATATATAAGCGATTCCGGCAACCAGTGCGAGCAGCTAACGAACCTTCAGCTGGGCAGGATATGTGACGCAGGAGTGCCGAACTTCACTGATGTCCGAATCATCGAACAGCTTATTTTTACACGGCAACTTGTAATCGTTGCATATAGTGAATGCCATGTGTCGTTTGCTTATGTTTCACTTTGATATGTTGAAGAAAATGCCACATCGGAAAACATCTTGCCTCTGCAGCAAGCTTTCATAATGTCAGGCCGGACTGGGCCGAGCCCGGGCTTTTATTTTTGTACGTCGAGCCGGGCCGGCGGGCTCGCAGCCCTTTAGCGTTGGGCTCGGGCGAACCTTTGACGCAGTAAGCGGGCCTGGGTTGGGCTTTAAAATTCAGCCCGTGCACAGCTCTAGATGAGACAACTTACTGCCAGCAGGGACCAAACCTGCAACCTTTGGATAATGTGCCCGATACTCTACCAATAGACCCTTTTCATAAACCGCAAGTGCGCTTCCCTGTGCTGCATATTCGCCCTACTAATGGCGGCACCTGTCGTCCTTCAAGTGGAGAGCAGGTGCTAGTGGAACGTGCCATGGCTTTTCTATTATGCGTGTTTATATCAAGGGAGCCCAGTGAACGTTTTCCGCGCCATAGGGCAAGCAAACTGCGCTTGAACACGCTGTTTGCCGAAAGTGACCAGCCGCCATTAGTAGGGCAAGCTGCATTGCAGGAAAGCTAGCTTCACAATTATGAAAATGGTCTATTGAGCTACAGCAGCGGTCGACCTCCCATCCATTTTATCTGGTATTTCTGTGCATGTAAACTTGGTAGTATCAGCGCCGCTCAGAGCCTCATGACGGCAAGTGTGGAAAACTTTTTGTCTGCTGGCATCACATAGCATGTGACTTATCACCTCCTTTTTGTGAGCTCACAGGTGACCAGTGATCCCTCGCGTACTACCTGAAAGTGTAGGGTCTGCCGGGACGAGACCCTCGCTATGAATGAACAGAGGAAGGGGAATTTAAGGGCTCATTTTTTTCTTTGGTAGACAGAAACTTTATGAACACCTACAGACAACGAAGCCAAGGATTATCCTTCTTTCGTTCATTCATAGCAAGGGCCTCGTCCTGGCAGAATTGATGCTTGCAGGCAGTTTATGAGATTAATGTTCAGCTGCCTGCTCTTAGCAAAAAGATCACATCCTATGTGATGCCAGCTGGCAAGAAAAGGGTTCCACACTCACTCATGGCTACGAGCGGCAATGACTAACACTACCAGGATTACATGCACAGAAATACCCGATGAAGTTGACTGGAAGACGACTACTGCTGTAGCACAATTTATAGAGCATCGGACTTCTTATTCAAAGTTTGCAGGTTCGGTCGCTGCTAGTGGCAAGTTGTTTTTTTTGTCTACTTTAATTTCTTTATATTTATATCATGATCATTACAAATAATGTCCCCTATACCATTGCTGGCTTCATTGTCTGTGGTTTTTCTTCAGGTTCTGTCTAACAGAGAAAAAGTAACCCTTAAATTTGTTTTCTTTATTCAGTGAACGTGCATGATGCACAAGCACGACTAAAAATTATGCAAAACTGGTTCAAAGATGCAGGAGTTCTTTCTCAGATAAACCAACATATAAGTGTAGGTGGGATTGCTATGCCTATGCAAAAATGCTGCCAAAAAACACAGTTGCTCTTCCGAAAAGTGCCTTTGCCAAAATGCTAGAGGAACATTTGTTGTTCCTCAAAATGCCAATGTTCATGTCTTACCAACACTTCAATTATTACATTTTGTTGTGTGTTTATCTTGTTGTCTATTTTCTTTAGTTTTTTTCAGGATGGAAGATCAATGACAATCTTAATGGTTCCTCTTAACAACAGCAACATCATTCTTGAGATGGGTGGTGTCGATGACAAGTTCTAGAATTAGTGGGACAAACGGTTCTGGAAAATAAAGTTGCTTTACTTTGCTGAAGAGCTTGTAGACTGAATTTTCTCGGCTAACGCTGTGCACATTACGTACTTTGTATGCTTCACAGAGTTTATTCATTTTTGTAGAACATACGTACGCATCAACATGCTGGCAAGGCATTGTTCCTTCATTAATAGGTTGCCACCGCAATCATCACTCATGACATATTGAAGACTATGTATGTTCTACACATTTGAAGCATCAAATAGTATGGATCAATTTGCATACAGTTTGCTTTCCTAAACATAAGAACACCTGTATTCTAATGGTACGTGCTCTTTCAAACTACAGAGGCTCATTTTTTTCAATACAGTTGAATGGTTGGACCGTGTCCTACAGATCCAGCGTATTGTTTTGTTGTGTGATTATGCCTGCATTTTAGCAGTTGGCCTGTATAGCACAGATTCAGTGTACAGGGGCTTACATTTTCTCGTTACAGCAAAACACTATTGTAATGGCCGGCCCAAGGGGCCGACGAAGAATATGGGGTCTTTTGTTTCTCAACTAAAGGCACAGTTGCATTGTAACGAATGGCTCGTAGAGTACAGATACAGAAGACGGGTCTTCCGTTGTCGAACTATTGGCCCACCTTGCATTGTAACGGATGGCTCGTAGAGTGCAGATATAGAAAACGGTGGTCTTTCGTTGTCAAACTATTGCACACCTTGCATTCTAACGGATGGCTCGTAGAGTGCAGATATAGAAGACGGTGGTCTTCCGTTGTCAAACTATTGCACACCTTGCATTGTAACGGATGGCTCGTAGAGTGCAGATATAGAAGACGGTGGTCTTCTGTTGTCAAACTATTGGCATGCCTGTATTTTAACAATTCGCCCGTTAAGTACAAGTACAGCTTACGAAACCTTCTGTTTTCCTGGTACGGAGGCACTTATATCTTGTACAACGGTTTCTAAGAAATGCACTGTCCGTCCAACGGATTGAGCGTTTTTATGTTACGAAAAAAGTGTTCGGTCACAATATACCAGCAAATTTTGTCGTAAAGTGGTGCCATTTTTTTTGCAGTGTACGACACCGCACTTCTGCATCTGACAGGTGAAGTAAAATTCTTCATTACGTGGGCCGCGTATTCTGTGCGCATGTTTAAAATCTCTTCTCTGGCTAGCGTAGTCCAAGAAGAGATTTTTCCCCCTATTGTACTTGCGACGTGCTGAACCACGCCGTGTTTAACCAACTATGTCATGCTCCCCAGCGCTGGCCGACCGCTGGCTGCATGCAACCTGCTTATTATTCAACCGTATGTGCTTACGCCGAACTGCCGTCTCCGCGATAGAGTGCATTAGTCGATGCTATAATTAGCGCAGTGTGCAGATCCGTGAACCATGATTCGAAAAGATTTTATTAATCCACGCGGTGAATCTGTGATTGTATATAGATTAATTGTCGAATACCGCAGTTCTTGGTCACTTGTTATGTTCCAAATGGATTGATCAAGACAGGTGCGAGCGACTGATGTTCTCTAATGCACTGCACCATAGTGTTCATGCTTCAGGAAGAGTTGAAAACAAGCGTGCGACTACGAAGCTTACCAGCTTAAAGATTTCTTTAGCGAAATATTTGTCACCATTGCATTACACTTAGACCTGTGCGCCGGACCCAAAAATCGCCAGCGGCGGCGCGTCAACGGCGCGGGGTTCATCGGATCGGCGGCGGCGCGGCGCGCGGGGGGGGTTAGATTCATGATTCAAGAGTTTGTGGGAATAGAAGTTTGTCTCTTGAATTTTGAAAACAAGAACTGTTTCCCCTGAAAGGGCGAAGCAGTAAATGCGACAGCAACATGTCGTCATTTTATAACAAACTAAGGCTACCAGCTAACTCTTTTTCATCCGATCTCGCGAAACTGCAAAACACTGGTGGATGGGAATACGGCCGCTCCCGGGAAAGAAGCAGTTCTCATGCAGTTTGGCGTATCAGTGGTCACAGCACGACGCGGTGAGATGATAGCGCGTAGAAGGGTATACGAGACGCGTTTGCTGATGCCTGCCGAGATAGCGCGCGCGCCAGCGCTCGCGACCGCGCCCTCATAGTCCAAGTTCACAGCTGCGGATATCGAGCCACGCAGCCCCCCGACGTCTCTTCATGCTCCTTCGCCCAGCGAAAGACGGTCAAGGCTTCCTTTCTTGTTGAGGAGCAACCGACGGCAGGCCTCGCACGCGGTGTGATGTAATCGCATGCGCCCTACGTACGATGGAGATGGGCAGCTTGTTTCATCTATGCTCCAGCCGTGTTCCTCGCTAGCGCTCGCGAGCTTTTACTAGCGGGTACAGCATGCAATGCGCGAACAAAAGTTACCGATTTGGGCTTTATACGGAACATGACAGCGACAATGAAAACCTGAACAGAGTGTTCATATAATTGTTATTGCAATCAAAAAAGTCTACAGTAACCGCGGAAGCGGGTCGGCCTATTTTTTGGAGAGCTGCATCGTCTTCACTGTAAAGAGTCCGTCCGTTGGAAGAATCAAATAATCCGGTTCCTCTTCCATTCATTCCATTCCATATCTCCTCGACACTTATTTCTTCATAAAGCACGTGTACCATTGGAGCAATAAGCGTTGAGCCCATCAGAATTTCGAGCTTGTTGGCTGCACTCTGTTATTTCGCCTTGCGTAATCGGAAACTCACAAAACAGTGCAAAATTAGTTCATCGCGCACGGTAATCACGCGAGGTGAGGAAGAACGGGTGGGCAAATGCATGACAAAGCAGGGTAGGAGACAATTCACAACTGATATTTCTCGTATATGGACCAATAGAAAGTATTTGCTCTAATCATGTCACGTGAATCACCGTTCTGGCGTAATGCCAAGGGAGGATACCGCGCTTGATATTGTATTTTCAGAGGCTGTACTGGGGCCGTTATAAAGACAGGGTGTGCAAACACGGACGCAAGAAAGTAGTCCAGACACCGCAAACGCCGCCACCTGAAAAATCGTACAGCGGCGGAAAAGAAGGATAGACAAAAAAAAAATTAACACCTTTGCACCAGTGGTGCCAAACATGATGGAAGCGCGGAGTTGGGTAGCCTTCTTTGTTTCTCTACGGTTTTTCCCCCTTTCTTTCCTCTTGTCTTTCTTTCTTTTTCTCTGTTTCCTTTTTTTTTTTGTTTTTTTTCTCAATGTTTACTGATTTCTTCCTCTCTCTTTATTTATTTATTTCTCTTTCTTGCTCTTTCTATTCTTCCTATTTTTCCTTTCTTTCTCTCTCTTTCTATTTATTGCTTGCTTCCTTTTCTTCTATTTTTATACCTGGCTTTGCCTGCGTTATGCCAAGCGAAGACAGCATACGACAACCCGGGCCCCTAAACTGCTTCGCACTTAACATCATCATCAATGTGCTCGAAGAACTACAGGAAGAAGACTTCTCCTTGGCGCGAGCGGGCGCTCAATATGCGACAGATGGCTAGACTATTTGTGGTTTTTCCTGCGTTACGTCAAGCTACGACAGCATACGATGACAGCATGCGGTGACTGCATACGACAGCCCGGGCCCTTAAACTGCTCCGCACTTAAAGCACTTATGTGCCCATTCCCGGGCAAGAGGCGATACCGATCAGTCAGTTGCGCGTGATTTCAACGTGAGAGATAACTGGTCACTCTCTTGACTTCACCCTTGTGTTTTCACGCCGTGTCTTTTTAACATGAATACCTACCAATTAGCTCAACTATCGGTTATTGTAAGTGTTTCATTGCCTTTACTTCTTTATTTATTTATCGACTTACTCGAGTAAAAGGAGTAAGAAAAAAAGTGCAATAAACCATCGATATATATTACTTATCTATTTGATTTATCTATGTACAATGTAGTAGCCCCGAGACTCCACGAACATGGTATCGAGCGAGTTGGATCGTCTCCCTTTAAGGCTGTAGGACGCCGCAGCGTTGAGGTCAGGCAATACTCTTGAGACTTCTGGAGGAAAGAAATATATATACGACAACATCCGGGGAGCTATTCTCGATGTGACCACCTGAAGAAGATGTTCACAGTCCATTTCGGCAGGGCGCATTCAGTTACTCGAAAAAGCGGTTGGCCGTGCTGTTTGCTCTTGACCACGTCGATGCGTCCACCGCGGGGGTGTAGCGGTTAGGGTGCTCGACGACTGCTGACCCGAAGGTCGTCGCTTCGATCCCGGCCGCGGCGGTCGCAATTCGATGGAGGCGAAATGGCAGAGGCCCGTGAACTGTGCGATGTCAGTGCACGTTGAAGAACACCAGATGGTCAACATTTCCGAAGCCCCCCTACTACGGCGCCCCTCAATCATACCGCGGTTTTGGGACGTTGAACCCCATATATATATATATATATATATATATATATATATATATATATATATATATATATATATATATATATATATATATATATATATATATATATATATAAGTATAAAAATAGATGCGCCTTCACATAACAACTGTTTATTCTGCCGACGTTTGGACGGGAACCCCGTCTTTTTCAAGGCATAACAATATTTACAACGTGTCTCTTATATACCGTGTTAGGACAGGAGGGAAGAAGGCGGAAAGGTAAAGACGAACGTGAAAAGGGGGGAAGAAGAAGAAAAAAAAGGGGGGGGGGGGGGGAACGAGCACGAAATAAGAAGGACCGGCATGACAAGAGGGTAAAAAAGAAAGAGCCGTTTTGCCTGACGTGAACATTGTGGTGGCTTAAGCAGCCATACTATTATTGACAACATACTCCCACCTCCACCTAAGTGGACAGTCTGACGACCCCGCTCGTCTGGTATTGCTCTTTCCGGTGCGATCCCCGGGCGGCTTTTTTTAATAATGCCTGTGCTTAAAGTTTACAGTGTAAAGCGGCAGAAAGTAGAATTGTTGGGGTGCGGACTGAGGGTTTCCAGTGCATGCTTTTAAGTGTCGGCGGGGTTGCACGATCTGAAGGAGCCGGTAATGTGGCCCCGCCATCAATGTTCATTGTATGGATTGGCTATTTTAGAGAAGGAATAGAGAAGAGATGTAAAGGAAAAAGCTTGTTAGTGTAACGACAGTACGACATCCGGGTCCACTTATCTGTGCATGCCGGCTGTGCTTGAAACGGCAAATCAATTCCATATCTTTACAGACACAAGCCGACACGTGCGCCAAGGAGAAATATTGTTGTCGCAATGGGCGGCAAGGGGCCAGCGACTAATTAGGGAGTGGCGTTTGCGCCTTTTGATGATCGTAAGGTTGACAGGGTGCCTGGGTGTTCATTAATTCCGTTTTTTAGCGTGTTGAATTTGTAGATGAAGTAAGATTCTCGTTGCTCTCGTTCTCGCGTTGTTCGAAAATTGTGTTCCAAAAGTGTAAACCTGATATCGTCAAAGCTGTGATCTTTCAACGCACAATGTTTAGAAAGTGGAAGACCGGGCACTGCACGTACATGTGCCCGATGGTTGTTGAATCTAATTCTAAAAGGTGTGTCGGTCTGACCCACGTATTGCATGTTGCATATTCCACATTCCAGAAGGTATATTACGTTGTCTGAGTCGCAGTCTAGTGCACCACTTATCCTGTGCTTACATTCTGAGTGGGTGCCTTCCGCCACTGTTGTTGTCCAAACAAACATTTATGTTTGTTTGGAGTCCAGTCCAAACAAACATTTATGATGATTTAGCTTCTGGCGTGGAAGCCTTGCTCACAATTAATACATCAGCAGAAGTGTTTCATTTAAATGGGCTTGAGTAATTGCTGTCTAGATTGGGTTTAGACGTCTGTCGTTATGATTAAGGGCTTGTTCACACCGGCGACCGGTCGCGTGACCAAGTTAGTCGCTTTGCAACTGGTCGCAAAGCGACTGCTTTGGCTCGGCCGAGCACTCCGTGGTGGTGATGGTAGCACCGAGGAACGCACTCGTTTGTATCTGGCGGTAGTGGGCCAGCGCAATAAAAAAAAAGCAATGAGCCCGGATGTAAACAAATGCTGACGTCACTTCTGGGCTTCGCTGATTGATTCTAGCAGTCCTGCGACTGAAAAATCGCGCAGCGAGCGACTGAGTCAAAGCAGTCCATTTGCGACCAAAGCGAATGTTTGGGACCAATCGCAAAGCAACTAATTTGGTCGCGTGACTGGTCGCCGGTGTGAACCAGCCCTTACTGTGTTACAAGTGGTGTGTTTGATAAGCAATTCCAGATGTTGCTGAGACGCTGTCATTTTTTCAGTTGCGATGATTCTTGCGTTGTCTGAATCAATATTGCAGTCATTCATGACGGCATGTTCAGCAAAAGTGTTGTTGCTGATGCTTTTATTTTCTATGCCATGGGCAAGCTGTTGCAGACATTTCTTGTAGTTTCCTGACTGACCGGTGTAAACACCCTTGCACTCTGCGCAAGGTATCTTGTATTCTACACTGGGGAAACCCTCCTTCGGTAGGCAGTCCTTCACTCTAATAACTTGATGGCACACCTTTTTGGGTAGACTGTGTGCCACGTGTATGTCATACTCACGTAGGACACGTGCCATAAATTAGCTTGTTTCAGGAATAGACTGTACAGGGGCTCGCTTCGTAGAAGCAGGGGGGGGGGGGATGGCGGGAAGGAGGTGCGTCAAGGTGTCCCCGTCACAACATCTGAATTTCACCTCTGTGCACTGCGCCGCCCATGACAGGGCTGTTGACATCATGCTACTGCAGTGTGCCAAAAAATTGCTCAAAGACACAGGATGTGAACACGGCAAAGACATGGGACGACTTCTCTAACTGCGGATACCCTAAGCACTTTATCAGCTGTAGAGGTTTAACTGCGCTAAGACAAGGACACCAGAGAAAGAAAAAATACAGCACGTGCCTTGTCCTTGTCTTAGCACAGCTAAACCATTATGGAACGAAGGTCAAGCAATTAGCCCAACTTGGTTCTCTTCTACTTTATCGGCACAATGGAACGCTATCTGTTATGATGGGGAACATTGACATGCCTGCTTCTCGCCTCTATGCAGCGAGTCCATGTACCGTATATTAGAACAAGCGAATGTTTGGCACGTGTCCTATGTGAGTATGATGCGCATGTGGCACACATTCCATCTAAAAAGATGTGCCATCAACCTGTGAGAGTGAAGGATCGCCTGCCCAGGGAGCGCTTCCCCGGTTTGTTTACCACATACGTTGCGCAGACTGCAAGGGTGTTTATATATGGGAGTCAGGAAACTACAAAAAGTGTCTGCTGCGGCATGCCCGTGATGTAAAGATTGAATATGTATCTCGACAACATTTTAGCAGAACACGCCATCATGAAGAACAAGATTGATCGAGACAACGCAAGAATCATTGCAACAAAAAAAAAATGACAGCATCTCGGCTACATCTGGGATCACCTATCATGCTGACGCCTTGTCACACAGTTAATCTTAAAAAAAATCTAGAACTGATCTGTGCTTAGTCTTTGAAGCAATTACTCAAGCCCATTTAAACAAGCCACTTCTGGTGATGCATTCATTGTGAGCAAGACACCCATTCTGGAAGCCGAAATGTGACACGTGTGTTTGGACTGGTCAGCATCTCTCTTGTTTCAAATGTACCGTGCTGACCGAATGGGATTATGGCATGCTGTCAACCTCCATGTCAACGCAGAGTGCATGCGCTATGGGAAATCAAGAAAAAGGAGTGAACAAATTGCAACAAAAAATGAGGTAATTGGAATGCTGCTGCTTTTGTTTGCTTCAAAAGCTTTGCAAGTACAAGGCCCTAGCATCATTGGTTCTCACATGACTCGTATTGTGTGTACCACCTGGAATACTGTACTCTATCTCAATAGTTTCTCGCTGCACTATGGAAACCGCAGCATTCATTTACTGATAGGAACGCCAAATGCTCCTAAATATGCAATAATTCATGTCATGTCTTCAGCTCAGCTGCTCCTTGCCATCTAGTCAGTGCTTGCTGTGTGTTTGGTAGATTGCCGCACCAAATATTTTGCCATTGTAACCATACACTGTGTTTTCATAAATGTTACAGTACGGCCTTGCTTCATGTATTACTGCAAGCAGTTTCCAAGCCTCCTAAGCTTTTAATTAAAGGGCCAGTAAACAACCCCGAGGTCCAAAAAATTGTTATAGAGATAAATATGTGCACTTTTGCTATGTGTACATGCTGCCGCAAGAATTTTGCGAATACGTGCATTAATAAGGAAGTTATAGGGGTTAGAACATCCGTTCCAGCTGGTTTCAAATTTTCGCGCGGCCTCTCCACCCTTCTCCGCCGTAGGAAGGGGGAGGCGTAGCTCGTCGTCGTGACTCCGCCCACTTCGGCAACGTGACACGACGTCAGTGATACGTCATCAGCGCGCTGCCAACGACCGCGCAGGGCCTCTCCACATGAGCACGTGTCATAGCGGCGCGGGGAGGAAGCGCGATGCGAAGAGCACCCTTCCCCTAGTGGTAAAGTAGTGAGACGCCTCTTTATCTCGGAGGCTTTCGTTCTGGCAATACCGCTATGGTGGCTAGAGGGAGAGGTGTGAGAAACGGCGCGCCGGAGAGGCAGCATTTTTTCATGATTCGGCGGCGCGAATGGGCTCGCGGAGCCGACAGCAGCGCCGCCGCATCAGCAGCGCGGTTACTGAACGGCGTAGAGATGCACGTGTGCACAGACAGCCGAGGAACGCGTTTTTGCAGACGCGCGATGACTGCGCACCCGCGCTGTCCACGCGATCCGGACCGTCCGGACGTGCGGATGCGTCGTGTCGCGGCGGCTGGTCGAACGCGCTCGCAGCCTTTTGCATCCGCCCCAGCACTGTTCGTGCAGTTCGGGCAGCGCAAAGGCTCTCGCAGACGACGACGCGCCACCTGTCGGCGTCATGAAAAAGTGCCGCACCGACTTGCATGGCGCAGCCCAGCCGATGCTGACACCTCCCTCTCTAGTTACCATAATACCGCTTCTCCCGGAGTCTCGGGCTCTACAAAACGGTAGAGGGCAGCACAGGAAAATGAAAATGCGTACTGCGCGGCCGAAACCGCATCACCGCAGGGCC
>JALIZH010021252.1:0-11752 GCA_030522465.1 Rhipicephalus appendiculatus | reverse complement strand
TGGATTGAAACCACTGATAACTCATATTTGAAGGTACAAGATATAAAGGCGTATTGTAGAGCACCATTACGTGAGGTATTTGCATTAAAAGAGCATTGACACCAAAATTGAAAAGGCTAATTTTACGCTAACGGACTCATGAGTCCACTCACTCAGATTTCGGTGAAGCCATGAGTCTGAGTGAGTCCGGCTGAGTAATATCTCCGTGAGTTTGAGTCCGAGTGAGTCCGGTCGAGTAAAATTACAGTGAGTCTGAGTCCGAGTGATTCCAGTTGAGGAAAATTTTGGCGAGTATGAGTCTGAGTGAGTTCTCAGAGCAAAACATATTTCTTGAGTGAGTCTGAGTGAGGTCGAATTTTTTTGCCGACGGTGGTGGGGGGAGCGAAGGTTCATCGCACCGCCCCTCGCCTACTAAGTCAAAGTGTATGAGGCAGATTTTGCACAAAACCCCCTCTTTGGTGTCTACAGGGGGCGGTCACCACCCCCCTCTCTTCGTGTGCACGCCTAGGTTCTGCTCGTTCTACCTGTGCGCCAGTGGCGTAGCCAGGGGTGGCACACTAGGCCTGTGCCTCCCCCCCCCAATTTTTTTCACCATGGCAAACAGGGCGCAAAATGACCATTTGCCTGCCCGTCCCCTCCTTCTGATCAAAGAGGTGCCCCCCCCCCCCGACAAAAAAATTTCTGCCTTCGCCCCCTGCTGTGCGCCCATGTGTCTTCCTTGTGTAGAACACAATGCTATATCCATGTACTTTTTGCTGATACATGGGAATTTCCAAAGAGCAGATGTGGATTGCATTTGTTCTAACCAGGCCCGTAGCCGGGGGGGCTAGGGGGCGGGCCCCCCCTCCCCCGAAATTCGGATGGAGGGGGGTGTTTTACCGAGAATAAATAATGAAAATAGGTGGTTTTCAAAGTTTTGAACAGGTGCCCCCCCCCGAAAAAAATTTCTGGCTACGGGCCTGGTTCTAACCTTGTGCCCGTAAGGCAGGCCCGTAGCCAGGGGGGTACCCCCAGGCCCCCCTGGCTTTTCAGGGTGGGGGGTGCCCTAGGTCCCCCCATTTTGGGGGGGTGCCCATTTCAAGGGGGGTGCCCTAGCCCCCCTCCGAAATTCGGATGGAGTGGGGGTGTTTTTACCGAGGACAAATAATAAAAATAAGTTTCTTTCACGGTCTTCATCAAGTGCCCCCCCCCACCCCCCCCGCCTTGCCCCCCGAAAAAATTCCCGACTACGGGCCTGTGCGGTTTCCGTTTGTTCCATATCATACTTTCCGTATATTCCGTATCGCTTTATGGACTCTTCCATATATTAGATACGGACTACGTAAGTTCCTTACGACTAAATCCGTATACCCGTACGGAATTCCTTATACGCCGTATGTCAGTCTCCATATTTTTCCTTACAACTTCCGTAAGCTTCCGTATAAATCCGTAAGAAATCCGTATATTCCATATGACACATATACGGAATCCGTATGTTTTCCGTAAGAAAACATACGGAAACATACGGGACGTTTCAGTAGGGGAGCATCGCATCTCGCGGCTCATTGCAGGGATTGCGGCTGCTATCCTGTTTTTCAGGACACTGAAATCGTTTTTCGTAGTAACAATCAACTCACTCGTGCGATGACTGAAGCATTTCATATAAGAAAAACAGCAGATCAGTGCGTCAGCCAAGCTTCGATGTTGCTACATGAAAAGTAGTTTGCCTTTCTCGAAAATGTTTCACGATAATCTATCTGCCTTAGTTAACTGACCCTTCACGTTTTGCCATGGTTTTCACTTTGCCTTGACACGCATGCGTTGATCTCTTGTTTGGTGTATTTATATTCTTCTCTTTTCAAGAAATCCTTTAGTTGCGAGTAAGCCCTTGTCCTGTGTTCCTTGTCGTCTCTTGTCTTCGTTGAAGTGCGCTTAAACAACAGCTATACCATGCATATCAACCAACTAGCCCAATTGTAGATTCTCTTGCGAAAATGTGTGCTCACAAAAGCGTGGACGTCGAAATTTCGTCACGCTGGGCTGTGCGAATTAACGTGAATTTCGGTCCAAGTAGGATGATGTAGTAAAACAATTGGCATCGGGCTGCCATTCACGGGCGCGCGTCTCGATGCATCCACCTAGTGCAGGGGTCTCAAACACGCGGCCCGCGGGCCGCATGCGGCTTGCGAACCTCTCGCGCGCGGCCCGCGGCCTGCGCATGATTGTCTTCGTCACCAATTTCTATTTTTCATTTTCCTAATAAGTACGTTCATGAGCTACACAGGCATGAGTGGTCTCAGGCATTCTTTTCGTGTTGCAATCCATTAAACCACCACGTCTTAACCACCAAAACCGGAGAACTCTACGTTTCAGAATCGACGTCGATTCTGAAATACCATTCTGCAAATCGGCAACGGTGTTTCTCGAATCCAGACTCTAAATACCCTTAAAATATCAGCCATACATGAGATATTGGAAAGACTGTTTCAAATGGCAACGTTAGCTGTCATCTTGTGCAAGCCCCTCCCCCCCCCCCGCTTCACACTACCCCGGCCCTTGCGGTACTCCAGCTAGTGTCTGCGGCCCGCTGCCTCAGGTGAGTTTGAGACCCCTGGCCTAGTGGATCAACCCACGGAGGAAAGAAAGAGAGGAGAGGCCATTCCCAGCCGGCGCGCTACGTGAAAAGTATGGACGAAATGATGTCATGGCGGCCATATCCACTAGACACAATGGGGGCGTTGCTATGGTTACGTGTTGTTAGTGACGGTGGCATGTGCGCCTCCGTAGGCCTCATACTGAACTGCGGCGGGCGATATCCATGCTTTGTGCCGCGATGTTAGCTACGCAGTCTTCTCCCGGTGGTTCTTGTACCTAGCAACGTTTACGAAACCTGTTGTTAGCCACGGGCAGTGGCGTAAATCCATAAAAATCACAAGGGGGGGACATACATCTTCCAAAGGCGGCCATTTTGTTTTTACAAATATGCTGTATATTTAATTAAGCAAAATTAAAACGATGCATTGAGATATAATAATAATAAGAATTATTATTATTATTATTAGTAGTAGTAGTAGTAATATTATTATTATTATTATTATTATTATTATTATTATTATTATTATTATTATAAAACAAGCATGAGCGTCGGCGCCCGGTGACAAAAGATAGCACTGGGCATACGCGGCATCACGTGGCGAAGTTTGTTTCTAATAGCAATTCTTGGGCAGGCGCTATAACATCTCTGCAGCTGCATCATTCAGGTTAAAGTATGCAATAAAAATGGTAGCCGTTTTTTTGCTAACGCATAAAGGTATTTCCCGTCGTGTGTACCGGCTAGAAGTACTTCGTTGCTGTTCATTGAAGGTACTTCAGATTTCAGAGTTGGTTTTACAGAAAGTTCGTTGTCCTTGACTGTCAATAAATTCAAATGTGACGCTTGGAAGATAAATCCCAAGGGGGGGCCACATGCAAGGTGTGTCCCCCCCCCAGCATGAGCACAGGGGGGTCAGGACCCCCCTGACCCCCCCATGATTTACGCCACTGGCCACGGGGCTTCAACAATGCGTGAAAGGAGGGCGTATATTCACGTGCCGTGCAGCGGATGACGCCGATGAAGTATTCGAACTGCTCAGCGAAATCGGGTTAAGGCACCTCCTCCTCACTCGAAACTTAATCGGCCTCAAGCACTCACGTTTCGATTGCTACAGACACAGACGTACCCGAATATTTTTACACTACATACAACATACCCGGACAATTATCCGGAAGATGCGAGCCCCGCATGCGGGCGGAAGTTTACATTAGCACAAATATCTGGGTGTGCGTTCAGTGAAGTGAAGATTCCACTCTGGCCAGGTGGGAGGCGGCCATTTGCAGCCCCGCTCCTGGCAGACCAGCTTTGGGCTGCCCAGCAGGCTCACGAAGCGGCCGACAGGCTTGGCCTGGCGGCCCCGACGTGGGAGTTGCCCGCTGCGCGCTAGAACGTCACGCAGAACATAAATGACGTTATTTCAACCAACCGTGACAAAACTGAAGAACGACGAAAGCCTTGCAGGTCAGCGACGGTTGCGCAGTGTTCCTGCTTGTGACAACGGACGAAACATTTGTACTCCACTAGACGAAATGAGGACACCATGTGCACATATGTAGTTTCGTGTTCTATATGTGCACAGTAACAACTTGCTTGTGCGCATTAAAACACCTTTTCTGTTTCGCTTGCTATGCTCGCCCCTAGCAGTGTACTGTCGGCGTTACAGGAACCGCGTTCAACCGTCACTTGCACACCGGCACCGCGCAGAAGGTCGACCACCGCGGTTGCACAATGCTGATGCCGGTGACATTTTACGTGGAACACTAGCACGGTGACCGGGCGCCGCGTGAGAAACGGAATGCAATGATAGAAGGCGGCGCACGGCTGATCGTGCTGTCTGTACAGTGCGTGAGTAAATGTCGTGAATGCAATGACACCACACTCGCCGTAGTCTGTGCATCTAGCATGGCGTTCTCTTGTGTTTGCTTCCTTGTCGACGAGCTGTTACTCGCTGTTATCACTCAGACGAAATGATTTCGATAACGGTATCGCGCTGGTCTGTTGGTTTCGGATAGCCACAACACGCGTGCCGTGCAGCCCACGTGGTTTTCGAGCCGGACAGGGAAACGCGCCTTCTACTTCGCTTATCATATTTAAACAAGAGAGGAGAATCTGCCCAGTCAATAAGGCCGACTTCCGGCTCCACCACGGCTTCACAGAGAGCGACGTCAGGGCCTCTCCTTACCTTTTCCTTCCACCGTGGGATCAACCACTTCGGCCTCCACTAAATGGCTGGAGCTCGCCGAGCAGCGCGCCTCCTGCTTCCGGCCCTTCTTCCGTAACGTCATTTTGACATCACGAACCTTTCACAACTCTCGACACAAATGAGAAAGGCGGAATGCGCTTCACCGCAACGAATGCTGCCCCGAAAGATTCGCTTTTGGACGCATATCCTGGAGGCCGTGCATGAACTTCAATCACGTTAACTCTTGAATTAGGCTTAACGCAGCCACCCGCCTGACGCACCAGGAAGGTCGGTACGCGTTCCCTGCATCGTTCTGAAAGATTGGAAGACGTTCGTACGCAAGTTTAGGCTTGTTATGTTTTTTAAGTGTCCTTTTGCTGTACATTTTGTCCACTTTCTTTTTCTTTATGCTGGTAATGTGCTGGCGGGCTTGGTGCGTCGATCTATTAAAGATATATATATATATATATATATATATATATATATATATATATATATATATATATATATATATATATATATATGGGTCATTCCATATCAAGTGTACCAGGACAATTTTCGACCATCTCCGATCCTGCAGAAAAAAATTGTCCAGGTATATGTGAGTGTGATAAGTCGCTATTAAGGCGTTATTTTTTCGCAAAAAAAATTTGTGTTGCCTAGAGGGCGCTTTGAACTTTGGGCACCCAAGTGAAACTGGGTCGCGCTAAATAATTTCTATAAAATTACTGTTCTGAGGAACTACTACGAAACAATTTTTTTCCATAATCTTAAGGCGCTGATCTTTCATGACAATGATGGTTTATTCATTTTAGTCTTAACTTTCTTTATTTTTGGTTTTGGCGAAAAATTGCAATATGCTGCATGTTTAGCGTATTTTATAAAAAGCACAGATTTTTTTTCGCGAGTAATATACTCACATTATGTGTTTCATGGGTTCCTATAATAAATGATGAAAATACTTCGGGAGCGTATGAAGCAAAAACATTGCCACAATATTGTGACAAAGTTGGAAAAAAGTGTCATTTTGACTCATATTGAGGCTTCCTTTTCTCAATGTAGCGGTCCAAGTAAAAATATGGCTTATATATTGTTGCATAGTATGATCTGTTGGAAAGACATACAAAAAGTTTCAAAAGAGTAGATTTTGTTTTAAGGGAGAAAAAGTTTTCCAGCTGAACAACTACAAGGTAGTAGAAAGTTTGCCTTTGCCTCGCCTTCACTGCATAGCAGGTCAGCGCAAGATTCTACCGGGGGCTTTTCGGCGGCGAATAATGCAAGTCATACAACAGCTTGTCACTTGTATTGGTAATACTGCTGTACAGAACGCCGATAAGGGCAATAGTGCTAATTTTATGGAACGGTATCTTCCCCCTTGGACCATCATAGGGCAGGTTATACTCAACCGCTTCATAGTCCCAAGGGGCAGAATTTTAATGCAGTCAATGGCCTGCAATACAGTATTGGGGCGTTGTGTTTGGCTTCTGATAATTAATGCACATGGTTTAAATAATAATTAATGACATAATTAAGGTATAGTTTACTTCAGATGTTTTTAAGATGTATCAGGTATAGGCCGATGCGTGATCGCTTATCACTGGTTTGCATGATGAAATGATGTATCCTAGGTGTACGCGGTGGAGATGATTCGATATTGTGCTTATATATGACAATTAATGCGCCATTTCCAGCTGCTATTTAAAATTTTCATCCACCTTTTTCTTAAAGGTCCTAGGGTGCTGATTATGTTAAAAGCCCCTCACCATTGCCGGACGGGCTTTTAATTAGAACATTTACAGCACCTTCGGACAATTAAGAAATAGGGTGACGAAAATGTTGAAATCCCTCCGGAAATGGTGACTGAAGTGTCATTTATGGGCACGATGTCGAATCATCTCTAACGCGTACACCTAGCATACATCATTTCATCATGCAAACCACTGATAAGCCATCACTCATCGGCCTATACCTGTTACATCATAAAAATATCTTAAGTAAACTATACCCTAATTATGTCGTTAATTATTATTAAGACCAGGTGCATTAATTATCAGAAGCCAAACACAACGCCCCAATACTGTATTGCAGGCCATCGACTGCATTATAATTCTGCCCCTTTGGACTATGAAGCGGTTGATTGGTATAACCTGTCTATGCTGGTCCAAGGGGGAAGATACCGTTCCATAAAATTAGCACTATTGCCCTTATCGGCGTTCTGTACAAGCGTATTACCAAAACAAGTGTCAAGGTTTTTGTATGACTTGCATTATTCGCTGCCGAGAAGCCCCCGCTAGAATCTTGCGCTGACGTGCTATGCAGTGAAGGCGAGGCAAGGCAAACTTCTACTACCTTGTAGTTGTTCAGCTGGAAAAATTTTTTTTCTCCTTTAAAACAAAATCTGCTTTCTTTTGAAACTTTCTGTATGTCTTGCCAAGATCGTACTATGCGGCAATATATAAGCCATATTTTACTTGGATCGCTACATTGATGAACCTCAATATGAGTCAAAATGCCATTTTTTCCAACTTTGTCACAATATTGTGGCAATGTTTTTTGCTCATACGCTCCCGAAGTATTTTCATCATTTATTATAGGAACCCATGAAACACATAATGTGAATATATTACTCGCAAAAATTTGTGCTTTTTATAAAATACGCTAAACATGCAACATATTGCAATTTTTCGCCAAAACCAAAAATAAAAGAAAGTTAGGACTAAAACGAACAAAATATCATTGTTATGAAGATCAGCGCTTTAAAATATGGAAAAAAATGTTTCGTAGTAATTCCTCAGAACAGTAATTTTATAGAAATTATTTAGCGTGACACAGTTTCACTTGGGTGCCCAAAGTTCGAAGCGCCCTCTAGGCAACACAAAATTTTTTTTGTGAAAAATAACGCCTCAATAACTACTTATCACACTCACATGTACCTTGACCATTTTTTCAGCAGGATCGGAGATGGTCGAAAATTGACCTGGTACACTTGATATGGAATGACCCATATATATATATATATATATATATATATATATATAAAGAAAGAAACAAAGAAAAAATTCTAAGGCACCCGACCGGGGATGCGAACCAGGGACCCCTCGCTCTACAGCCCACTACGTTAGAGCACTCAGCCACGCACCATGCATGCGCAGGCATAATAACGGCAACCTATTTATGAACACCATTTACCCCTGGTGGTGGTGGTAGACACAATTAACCGCTCGTAGGAGCTTCAGCGTAATTTCTATTATGCAACACGCCTAGATTTTCTTTCAGTTTGAAAACTGCCCTTGAGACACGAAAAACGGGTCCCTTCCTCAAAGCCACTCGTGATGTGGAACGAAACCTTGCGTCAGACGCCCCCGCGTGGTAGGAGACGCAGAGGGGTCATTGCGCGCGCCGCACTTTAAAAGAAGAAATATCGAAGAGCGTCGGGTTGACCGTTGTCGACACTTGAGGGTGGTTTTTCTAACAGAAAGGCGTGACAACAGTGTTAGTTGTTAGTTCACGCTTGTCGTGAGTATATCCGCAGCCCTTAAAGCGGACGGGAGAGGCGTCGAGCGGGAGGGATTGTGAAATCACTGAAAGAAGAACATGGCGTCTAGTTCAAACAGCAAAGTCCACTTTTAACAGTGGAGCTGTTTTAGGCTTGGAGTAAGTCAGTGTTGTAGGCAGAAACTCGGGCGCGTATCTGCCACTCCAATTGGGCAAGCCCCACTACCGAGGACAGCAGGTGCGAGGAAAAGTGAAGACATTAGAGTGACAAAGTAAGCCAAAGACGGTGATTTATAGCTTTGGGTAAGGAGGTTAGTACCTGGGGCGGGAGGGAGTAAAGCCTCGTAAAACCACCAGTGCACAGACAAGCTGCTGGGAATTGGGATGCAAAAAGGGAAGCGAGCGCTTGCGCAAAAATTATGCTCGGCGCGCGCGCACGGGCATCTACCCCCCCCCCCCCCCACACACACACTTTCGGGTGAAGTGCGCGCCGGAGAGCTCCTGAGAGCGCGCGTCGCGACGAACGCCGGGGCGCCCAGCTAAGCCCCGCCGAGCGCGGCCTTTGCGCTATCTCGCTGGTAATGCTGCAAACACGCTGAAAACTCGCTGTATATAAATAGCTCGCCGTTTGAACGTTGAAGGACGTTCGCCTTCGTGGCTGAGCGGTTAGCGCCGCTCGCTGCAGAGCGAGAGGTCCGCGGTTCGATGCCGCGCGTCAGAAGCATTTTTCTGATTTATTTTTCTTTGAGGTTTTATGAATACATAGATACATATACATATACGAGACATGACGGCGAAAACCAGACGAGAGTGTCCATATAATTGCTATCGCAATGAAATGGCGACAGCGACAGAGAGAAAGGAAAAAAGATAGAAAACAGATCATAGCCTTAGCAAAGAGGTGTGCTAGCCGGGCTAGCTGATCGCGAACGTCAGCCGCCTTTCAGCGTAATAGGGAGAAAACGCCGTTCCGGAAGCAGGTTGGCGGGACCACCGAACCCCAGCCGCAAACACGGGACGTGTCCCGCCTAAATCGGGAAGTCCGTTCACTTTAATCTAATATGATATGGTACGCTTTCTTGAGGGGCGTTTGTTAAAGCGAAACAAAAATTTGAGGGGGGCTAAGAAAGTGAATTATAAAATTTCTAAGTATCTCGGTGCGTTTAGCTGGCTATCATCGTGGACCATGAGTAGCTCCATCAGAACAAGTACCTATATGTCGCGAGCTCTTTGTCCATTAAACAGTGAATTTTGTCCATTAAACAGTGCATTTTGAGCGATCTATCACCTCGTAATAGAGACGATTCCGGTCTGCCTGAGCTTGAATATTCAACTGATATACTCACGGCAGCTGCAGGAGCAGGAAATCTCTGGGGTTATCCCGGACCCGGTCTTCCTCTGGTAGCATTGCGGCGTTTTACGATTAGGACATTCAAGCCCCTCGGCAGAGCACGGCCTTTTTATATCCGCTGAAATATATAACCCCGCATTTCAATTAGTGTTGCCAGTAATTTCAATATCAGGGATATAACGTCCCAAAACCACGATATGATTATAAGAGCCGCCGTAGTGAAGGGCTCCGGAAGTATATACCATCCGGGGTTCTTGAACTTGCACCTAAATCTAACACGCGGTCCTCAAGCATTTTCAGCAGATTAGCGACGGCCTACTGTGATAGGCGCTATCAGTGTAGGAACAGCACGCATTGCCTTTTGCTTTCAGTTACTTCGTTCTCTGGGCACAGGTTCACTCAAGAAATACTTTCGTCTCTACCAGTGTGAAAGCCGCTGCCTTCACCATCACTACTAAGTGACTGCATATATATATATATATATATATAGACTTGATAAAGATCGGTATCCGATCGAAACGTCACCAATAAACAGTTTTTTAGAAGCGTATATATATTTCTCCTATTTGTTCTACGGCAACCGAAGCCACACTTCATAATCTATATATATATATATATATATATATATATATATATATATAGGAAAGAAGTGTGAACATAAGGGCTCGTTTTGCTTTCTTAAACACATTATTAATGAGAACTAGCAGACAATGATGCCAAGGAAAGCAGGGGACGTTATTAGAAGTAATTGTCATGTAAATGTGAAGAAAGAAAAGTGGACGAAAAGAGAAAACTTGCCACTGGCAGGATAAGAACCTGGGACCTTCGAATAACGCGTCCGATGCTCTGCCATTGAACTACGGTGGCGGTCATCCCTCCGTCCACTTTATAGGGTATATATATGTGCATTTAAACGTGGGAGCGTCAGTCACCGCCGCCAATATATATATATAATATTATGAAGAGTCTGGCTTCGGTTGCCGTAGAACAAATAGGGAAAATATATATATACGCTTCTGAAAACCTGTTTATTTGTGACGTTTCGATCAGAGACCTATCTTCATCAAGACTAACCTTCCCAGGCTCCGATGTGCTTTTATATCATCGCCGAACCGAGAGAGGGGAAAAAAATTACACCATCTCCCGCTAAAGGGAACCATGTGTAGATGTGAAGCAGCGGGCGCTAACGCTTACACTGGCGGTGGCGTTGACGCTGGCGCTATCGCAGCGTTGCGCAGGAGAGAAAACTGAGGAGGCGCAAAGCACGCAGTGATGGAGCGGTGTTTCCTACTGGAACATGCCAATCGCTGCTAATGGGCAATGAGAGACAGAAGACTCCGACTGGACACAGAGACCCGCAGTCGGCTTTTAGTTAACGCGCACGCTGCGAATTTTTATTGTTCAACAACGCACAGGAGAAATCTCGCACCGGCACCACATTGGAGGTCAAGATCCATTGCCATATATACGGGATGGACAATGAACGGTTGTGCAGCGCGAGCAGTCGGTTTTTTCAACCAAGAAACTCGCTAGCAGACGCTGCCTGCGTCGGCGTCGCGAGGCGAGAAGGGGGGTAGCGTAGGAGACGAGAGAGAGGGGGGGACGCGCATGCGCAGTGGGGGGTGTGGACGCTGTGGGCAGGGATGCCTAGAGGAGAGAGGGGGGAGCGTATTAGAGGAGAGAGAGGGGGGGGACGCCCATGCGCAGTGGGAGCGCGGGGGAGGGATGCCTAGAGGAGAGAGGGGGGGAGCGTAGGAGGGGAGAGAGGAGGGGAGGCGCATGCGCAGAGAGGGTGTGGTTGCCGCGGGGAGGGATGCCAAGAGGAGAGAGAGGGGGGAGAGGAGGTTTTTTTATTTTTTATTTTTTTTGAAAGGTTTGCGCATGCGCAGTAAGGGTGGTCACGCCGGCACACCACCACCACCACCACCACCACCACCGGATTAAGCTTCGCCATAAGATGCTTCACATCTAAAAAAGGACAGAGAGAGAAGGGTCCATACTGATAAGTGGTCACACGACCACGTGCGCGTACTTCTACATACGCATAGCACGTGTATATTGGGCAAAAAAATAAATAAATAAAAAAACAATAAAGAGGTGCAGAAATAAACGAGTGGCCAAAAAACCCCCGTGCACATTCTTAGACATCAAG
>JALIZH010021251.1:0-32026 GCA_030522465.1 Rhipicephalus appendiculatus | reverse complement strand
GTTTAAACCAATTGCGGTCTTATGTTCCTACCAAACTTGCAAAAAAAAAATGCTGTCCTTCGTGTAGCGATGCCAACAAGATTCCTTCCAGTAAGTTAGGAATAACAACAAGAACAACAACAACAAAAGAAATGCGACAGTGTTCAGCAGCACCTTTTCTATTACTCTCTCCTCTGGAAAGGGGTGACAAAAGCGGGATTGCTGTATATAAGATATAGTTTGCGTACGCACTTTCTCTTAAATTCATTTTTACTCTGCGTAAGTCTAGGTTGAAGAAGAAGCAAAAAAATTAATGCCGCAACCATCCTAACTTAAGCCTGTACTAACTGCGGAGCAGTGATTTGCCTGCGTTTATCTTGTATGCATGTGCTGTTTTTCATTTTGCTGCGTTCATTTCTAGTGTTTATCTGCTAGTCTTGCTCTTTTCAGTCCTGTTCGTCTAAATATGTGATATGTTCTATCTTTTCTGTTCTTTTCTTGTGATTATCTGATTTCTTATGTTACTTTCTATTTTGTGCTCTATGATGTGCTCTCTAAAGTTTTTCTAGTGTTTGCTGCTCCAAGCGCTGTGCACCTACCTCCTCTAGTAGCATGCAATGTTCAGACAGTTAAAGCAACTTTCTCAATTTTGCGCAACGTTGCGTCAACATTTCGTGCTACTATAGGGTCCTGGCGTTTGCGTTTCGCCTCGGCTTCGCTCTAATCTAACTCTCGACGCTGGCATTTCGCGGTCGCTGCACTGGCTCAGACAGAATAATCAGCTCTTCGGCAAAGCTGGCGTTCACGGGCAAGCGCGCGTTGGCGTTCCAAATCTGAAGCCTACATGGCTTATTTGTATCAAACATTGGACATGCATGCCACGAGACATCAGACGATGACAGGGTGGTCGCTTAAACGGCTCTGCAGTTCAAATAAAAGAGCAATGTCAAGTCTCTCAAACAGTATACATGCAGACGAGCTCAGATTGTGCGATAGGAAAGACTTTTGCCAGACGGTATGGCATTTGACCTCAAAGCTCTCCCGCTCTCTTAATAGAGTGACTTCCGCAGGGCTTGAAACTATGATCACTCATACCAGAAATTATTTTAAAAAAATATATAACATGAAAACATACAATCATAAATACATATATACATAACTATGAGGCAATATGGAGATAGGAGGATGACAATGCCACCGAGAGGCTAAACGCCTACCTGCTCCGAAGGAAGGAGGAAATGGAAATAAAAGAGAAATATTGTAAGCAGGGCGTGTCGACCGACACGTCTAGCTTCGAGATGTGCGACTTCCTCCTCGGGAGTACACTCTTTCTCAGGACGCCCCATGACTCCCTGGACACGATAGGGAGCAGCCAGGCAATGCATTGTCGAGCGGAGGTTGCGCGCGATGTCTCCGTCGGTGGGTATGGCTTAGCTACCAAGCATGCGCAGCCTGGCCAGATGCTGCGGTATCTGGTCGAGATGCTTGCTCCCGCTTTCTTTCTAATTTTCTCTGTCTTTGCGCACATGGTTTCAAACTGCCATCGGTCGCTATGCGCGGCGGTCTCCATCGCAAAGCACGATATTGAATGATGTCACATCAGCTGCGCTCTTTGCGTCCAATGGTTTTAAACTGCCGTGGGACGCTATGCGCGGCGTCTCCATTGGTCGCTATCCGTGGCGGTCTCCAACGTAGAGAGCGTGCTGTGCTGGGTGGTGGTTAGGTCAATGGCGTGGCGAGTTTTTATTGCGATAGCAATTATATGGACACTCTCGGCTGGTTTTCGCCGTCGGCGTCGCCATCATGTCCCGTATTTGTGTATGTATCTATATATTTATAAAAGCCACAAAGAAAATTAATTCAGAAAAATGTTTCTGACGCGCGGCATCGAACGAGGGACCTCTCGCTCTGCAGCACGTGGCGCTAACCGCTGAGCCGCGAAAGCGCACGTCCTTGAACATTCAAACGGTGAGCTATTTATATACAGCGTGTTTCCAGCGTGTTTTCAGCATTACCAGCGAGATGGCGCAAAGGGCGCGCTCCGCGGGGCTTTAGATCGGCGCCCCCCATCGTCGCGATGCGCCCTCTCAGGAGCTCCTTTCCGGCGTTTACTTCGCCCGGTGGGGGGTAGACGCCCGTGCGCGCACGCGCTTATCTCACGGTCGGGAGAATAGTACGCCTAAGGCTTTCGGCAGTACGATTGCGTTGTAGTTACCGAGCGCACGAAGGTCACTTCGCTCGCTGCAGTCCCCCCCGTTTGCGAAAGAAGCACGCTTTTCGAACACAGCGAAGTAACAACTGTGACACTTGATAGTTCGCGCTCGTCTGTACCTGTGAACACGTTTCGTGCTTCGTTTTTGTTTGAGCAGCGCGTTAAGTGTCGAGCTGTGAATTTTGTTAGGGTCGCTCTCGTCCTGTGCGTGTTGTTTTCGTGCGTCATGTGTGCGTGAGCAGCGCGCTGCACGTTTCGACCTCCTTGCCATTCGTCGCTTGACATTCCAATTTGTTGCTATCGCATTCATTGCTTCAAACTGTAACTTTTTTTCCAGCACCACTGCCGTCTTTATGGTTTGACTAAAAGCTTCACTGTTAGAATATGTGCAACAAACTGGAAGACAAGATAATTTGGTGAATGACAGTTAGAAGGGCAAGAATGCAGCGCTCTTTCGGAGAAGTGTAATGTATCGGAAACAGTTAGGCGGTCGCCTTTATATGTAGCGCAACGAAAACCTTTGTTGTTCATGGTGAGAGGTTGCTTTTTTTCTCTCGCCCATTTCAACTTAAAGTTTCACCATGTAAGTGAACTTACATGAGTTGGGGTGTTAAATCAAGTTTGAACTGCACCAAAAATTGGTGCTATAGTGTTTTTCCAGGCTAACGAGAACCTAACCGACATATTGTAATGGTATCAGAAAACAGATCCTGGCAGAAGCCAGTAACACTCTTTTTACAAGGCAAGCTTAAGTGTTTGTCAATTAATGACCCTTTCCTGATAAGGAGCTCGGAAGAAATAATCAGTTGTTTAAGAACTAACCCTCACAAAGGTTACCAACCTTTAACTCGGAAGAAATATTCAGTTGTTTAGGAACCAGCTCTGACAAAGATTAGCAAGCTTTTTCCGTTGACATGAAGGATATTTTTTACTGAAACCCTCGCAAAGGCCTGCTAAAAGTTGTGGAACAGTCTGTTGATGAACAAGGTGCCACCAGGTTCGAGAATGATGCTTTGATATCTAGCGGCTATCTTTTTTTTCAGATTTCCAGCTTCTATCTTCTATCAATTTTTATTAAATGGAATGATGGTGCTTAGGCTACATGCTGGAAAAAGCGTGTGTATAAGCTCGTGAATTGCACCTACACTCAGTGATCTTTATTTAGCCCGACTCAATGTCATCATATTCGATAAGCTCGCTCAGACGAAAATGCGCAAAGCTTTTCGTAATATTGATTAGTTCTTGTTCTTTATTGAGTTTACTTGACGTGGAACATCAGGTTACAAACGTTCTGCCAGCTATTAAGGATTGTCTGGTTCCTCTTTACATTACCTATGATGTACGGTAATGTGGTACTAACCAGTTTCTTGACATTCGTCTTTCTCGTTTGGTAGGGCATACTTGCTGGTGCTATGAACCGCGGTTAGAAAAGCCTCTTCTGCAGTACAATTCAGCGCATGCCAAGCTAATAAAACAGATGATAGCCAGTCTGTGCTTTAGGAATGCCCTAATAAAACCGTTCCACCACGCTAAGGCTGCTAGTTTTGCAGGACAAAGCAAACGATTATCCCTAGCAGGATATCCGATGTTACTGCAGGTGTCAGTGACTGAGTGCTTGTCGCATGGTTCTCGTGGGCGAGGACGGCAGCAGAACGATGGAGTACTCGATGCTAGAAAAACGAGTGTGATACTATATGTGCATAATGTATCGCACCATTTGTAAAAGAATGCACAGAGAGAAAACTTCCCCGCAGTGTTCCCTGCCCCCCGAGAAAATATGTCGGCTTTGCAAGCTTACTAATCCTTAGAAGGAGTTCACAAGTGTTGAAGATATGGGCGAGTTGGTTTGTCGTACTTGAACTGGTTCAGCGCATAACCGTAAGGAAGAAACGGCCGAGGCGGCCCACACAAAAGTACGAAGCGATCCGTCCATTTGTGTTGGTCGGCTCGACTGTTTCTTCTTAAGCGTTATACGCTGGACCAGTTTAAGTTAGAAGGAGTTGCGACCCGCCTGTGGGCATAAGCATGTGACTACGTATGTTGTATGTTCCCGAACTATCCGTGTATATGTTCCCTCTTTCGTTCGACGCGGTCTACGTGGAACCGACTCGCAGGTGCATCAATGACCGTTTTCGCGAGCATTCTTACAATGTAAAAAAAGAACGCTTCTTCTGGCAGTTTCCTGGCTAAGCATTGTAAAACAGGCTGATGCATTCCAGTGTTTGACCGTTGCTTCACTTTGGGCCGCAGTCAAAATAAGTTCGCATGTAAAGTTATTCAAGCGAATGTTATTGCGAAATGTGTCAAGTTGTGTGTGAGTAGCCTTATGTGGAAAAGAGCTCGTTTTTCTTGGGCGGACAACATGGACAATATGTGTTGAGTGAAGTGACGAGTTAGACTTGAAAATTAAAAGACTGAAAAATGCCTTCAATTGCGTTTTTTATCGTCGCGTGTGCTGAATCACACGTTTAGTTTTTTTCTTTTTTTGGGGGGGGGGGTGGGGGGTGGCGGGGGGGGGGGCGCTTGTGTGTAGCATCACGAGTGTTCTAAGCGAGCCATATAATGTGCTGCAGGGTTTTGGAATGCACACAAGATATAGAGGTTAAGCGGTCATCGTGTTGATTGTCATTTCCTTCTTTCCTATCGTTTCTTTGCTTCATTCTCAGACTTGGCTCCACTCAAGCAATACTAAAATCAGGGCATATTCTTCGCCATCTTAGCAACGAGAACGAACCGGAATTTTTCCCAGGTGCCTGTTTCGCAATTGTCACATCATACATTCCGCCAATGGTAGTGGCTGCCTAAAGCGTATGAGGGTAAGCATCTCATTTGATTGTTAGCAATGTGAATCTGTGTGCGAAGCGTTGCTTCTGAAAGATTAATCGACCATGTAAACGAATCAGTTGAACCGACCAAACTATTCTCGCCGTAATATAGCTTAGTCAGGATGACGAGAGTGAACAACAGTTCATTGATTCAGTGATCCTGACTAAACACAGAATACACAACACAGGATACACTGTCATGACAGGCCGTAGGCGATGGTAACTCTGCGTGGAGGAAATGGCTAGATGTCGAATTCAACTGCAATAAGGCGCTGTTGAATAAAACAACCTTCGTCTATCGCCAGTGGACTAAAGTATGAAGTTCTGCTATCGAGTAAGCCATCCTCCAGCTGCTGCAATACAGGGCATGTCCACGTGATGCGAATATAGGAAAATTATTATTCCTATCAGCGTAATTTTGCAAAGTATTAAAAATCTACATCTCACAAAAAATTGGCAGCATGTTACACCCACTGTAACATTGGAAGGCGAAAGTTAGCTGTGCACTTAGTAATGGACTAAGTTACAAAATCGAGGAATAAATATTCTGCAAGGCGTAACGAGTTGCAGTGTGAAAGAGGCATATTAAGTTACCCTGATGTTCTCAGTCGATTTCAGTGTTCCTCCCCCTCCACTAAAGCTTTTTGCACCTCACTTGGTGTTGCACTGCCTTCGAAATCTACCAACCTTTCATCTATCAAAGATTTCAATTGATTGCGCCATCATTGGACGCCACGATGACCTAATGACGTGACGTCATCATTCACTTAGAGAAAGTCACGTGAGTTTTTAAACGAGGCTCGAGAATCTATCTCTGTGTCTTTCAAAATCTCGACTAACTCTCGCCATAGGGGTCGTCAACTAATCCACTTAAGCCTTTCGCCTTAGAAACCTACATTTGTTATTATTAATGAGAAAACCAAGAAAACACGCACGAACTACGGGAAGCAGGACATTGATTACAAGATTATTCAATTGCTAAACCTTCACGAATCGAATATAGACTTTACACTTAAAACTATTCGATTTAAATCCTATCATAAATCATTTCTTCCTTCGACTGACGTCATAGTACATCCATAGGGATTTACATGTGAGAATGCTTGTATACTTAGTTGATTATTTATTGTTTATTTCTCTTGCCTTTAATAGTTATAGTAAAACAGAATTCTTTGGTTCAAACAGTGCTTTCTTTATAGTACAGAGTGTATTCTGAATGTATAATATGTAGAACCAAGCATGTTTTAAAATGTGTAACATTTTTGTTTGAGTATGCCGAAAAAAGCATGTTCTAAATGCATTGATCATTTCGAATATATATGTAAGATAAATATATGATAGCATGCAAGTATCTTAAACTAATGAAATGTATAAAATATGTGTAAAATATGTAGCCGATGTGTATATCTCTATGTTACTTATGTGTAAATGTATGCACTATGACACTGATGCAGACTGTATTAGTTATTAGAAGGTCAAGACCTCGTCAGGCTTTTTTAGCATTTAGTCTTTGCCTCCCGCAGAGAAATTCTGTATTTTTTTTCCTGCAAATAAACAATGTTCAATGTTCAATGAACTAACATACAATGATACCAAGGAAAGTATAGGGGATCCTATTAGTAGTAAATATGATGTAAATGTGACGAAAGGCAAGTTATCTTTCCGTTCACTTTTATTTCTTCACATTTACATTACATTTACTACTAATAACATCCCCTATACTTTCCTTGGCATTATTGTCTGCTAGTCCTTATTAATAATGTGTCTAACAAAGAAAAACGAACTCTTAATGTTTCCACTCTGCTTCATTCATAGCGAGGGTATCGTTGTGGCAGACTTGATGCTTTCAGGTAGTATGCGAGAGATTGTTGGTCAGCGGCCAGCTCGTAATAAGTTCACGTGCTAGGTGACGCCAACAGGCCGAAAAAAGAGGCTTTCACATTCTCCGTCATGGCTACTGGCGGCGCTGACTGGCGCTCCCTCGTTTAAATGCACATATATACCCCATAAAGGGGACGGGGGGGATGGCCGCCGTGTTAGCTCAGTTGGTAGAGCATCGGACGCGTTATTCGGAGGTCGCAGGTTCGGTCCCTGCCCACGGCAAGTTATCTTTTCGCCCACGTTTCTTTTCTCACATTCATATTACATTTACTACTTATAAGGTCCCCTGTACTTTCCTTGGCATTAATGTCTGTTAGTTCTCATTAATAATCAGTCTAACAAAGAAAAACGAGCACTTAAGATTTCCACTTTCCTATGTTCGTTCTTAGTAACAAAAAGTTCAGAACCCAACAGAGAACGTCTTTGCGGCAACCTCAATAAAATGCTCCGCATGCATAGTATGTCATTATTTTCATATACGCGGAAGCCAAACAGGAAAACATTTAGTATTGTGCTTATTACAAACAAGACAGCAATGCCTATTTGAGACCGCTTAAAAAGTCACAGTTTCGCCACAAGGCGAAGCAATGAATGCGATAGCAAGAAATTGGAATGTTAAGCGACGAATGGCAAGCAGGTCGAAACGCGCAGCGCGCTGGTCACGCACAGATTAAGCACGAAAACAACACGCACAGAACGCGAGCGAACAAACAACGTTCACAGCTCGACACTTAACGCGCTGCTCATACCAAAAACGTTGCACGAAACGTATTCACAGGTACAGACGAGCGCGAACTAACAAGTGTCACAGTTGTTACTTTGCTGTGTTTGAAAAGCGTGCTCTTTTTCGCAAACGGGGGGGACTGCAGCGAGCGGAATGATCTTCGTGCTCTCGGTAACTAGAACGCAATCGTTCCGGCGAAAGCCCAAGGTTTACTATTCTCCCCCACCGCGAGATAAGCGCGCGCGCGCGCACGGGCGTCTACCCCCACGGGGGCGAAGTACTTGCGGGAGAGGAGCGCTTGAGAGCGCGCGACGCGACGAGCGGGGCGCCGAGCTAAAGCCCCGCCGAGCGCGCCCTTTGCGCCATCTCGCCGGTAATGCTGAAAACACGCTGAAAACACGCCGTATATAAATAGCTCGCCGTTTGAACGTTGATGGACGTGTGCTTTCGTGGCTCAGCGGTTAGCGCCGCGCGCTGCAGATCGAGAAGTCACACGTTGGATGCCGCGCGTCGGAAACATTTTTCTGAATTATTTTTCTTTTTGGCTTTTATAAATATATAGATACATATACATATACGGAACATGACGGCGACGCCGACGGCGAAAACCAGCCGAAAGTGTCCATATAATTGCTATCGCAATAAAATGGGCACTGTGCGGCATACAAAAGCAGATTAATATAACACATCAGAAAGTCTTTACAGTTTGGTATTCTCGGTGCGCGATGTAATTTAGAGGTTTGGAAACACGAAATGAGCACTCCATGGAAAACGTTTTGTCTAGTAGAACATGCATCGTCTGAAGATACATAAAATGCTGTGAATATAGCGAGAACAGATACAAGTAGAACAATCCGGAGCGGAATAGTGCGGCATCCAAAGCGGAAGTAGTGCGGACATCACGTTATTGAAAGAGCAAGATCCCAAGTAGAAGCTCGCCTTTACATCTGAAACCGAATAACAGTATACCGACGTTACTGAGCATAGCTTGGTTAGTGCCTGAAGAACGTGACCTCATTTAAAGGGATATCATGCCCATTTTTTGTCAAGACGCAGTAAAAACGCTGTGGAGGTCTTGTATATCGTTAGGATGGAGAACACGTTCGCCCGTACATTGGCAGAACGGCACATCCAAGAAGGGATTCTAACAAGAAGAGGCCGTCAGTGGTAATCTGGGACCAGCGTCTAAATGTAGCTGGGTCATGCAGAAAGACAAAGTGTAGAAAGAGCTTCTTGAGGAAGCACTGACTATCAAACTGACCGGCGCCGTAATAGTTATCGGCCACTGTTCTATAGATTTTTATTATGGTTTACGGTACTCATTTGCTTCTGTGCAGCGCATCTTCTGTAGCTACCCGCTCGTTTGGCCTCAGAGTACACAACGAACTGCTGCCTCATACGAGACCTTCGCCGGTAGTTTAGTGCCGCGACGCTCACTGGTGTAATCAGGAATTCCTTTCGGCGAGCTCCGCGTGGGAACAGCATCGTAGTAAACAGCGTAAACTTCTTCCCACATTTATCACTGGTGTGCACTGGAGAACATAATTTATTTCTTAAAAAGTATTTGAGGACCAACGTACAAAAAGACGATGTACATTTGAAAATTATTTTGACGAATCTAAGGCCCATGACAACGCATTGATGGCTAATTAATGGTCAGCTAGTAGATATGGGAGTCATACGTGAACCGTTCCGTTTACGAAAGGCACAGATTGTATGATCACACGTGGTGTGGGATCATGGGATGCAGATGGAATTATGGACTTTGTGGGGTCTGTGAATGGTGCGCGCCGCTCTCGGAGCACACGGACACAGTAGACGCGGTCGTACCAAACCAAACATCGTGTACATTTATTTAACTGCTTTTACAAGAACGATCTCGCTAGCCGAATCAGGTAAATCAAACGCGCTAAAACCAATTATACAAATTCCAATACACTCAATCAACACAACAACAAACACAAGGTAACGCGAAGGCGGCGTCGCTGACGGTCGACTTACCACGAGGGGCCCAACGGGAAGCGACCCGCGGCTGTCGCATCCTCCTACACCCTCCCCCCCCCCCGCAGGAAACCGTCCGTCCCGATCGTCGCCCCAGCGCCAAATAGGCCAACTTTTCCCGCGCGCCCATCCAGCCTCGCTTCGCCGCCGAGCGGCGCCACTGCCGCTACCGTGCTAACCTTAACGATGATGATGATAATAATTACCCGCGCGAGCACAACGCCACCTGCGGCCCTGCGCGGCCATCAACCCAAACTGCGGCTTATCCGCGAGACGCGTGCGCCGTGGGGCGCAAACGACCTTACAAGGGGTGATGGCACCCCCACATCCTCCCAACCTTAATTCAAAACATAGCCCGGTAAAAAAAAAAGAAAAAATAAAACAGCTACACAAGCTCTACGAAAGAAAATAACACATGTCCGAATGTTCATGCACTGCAACACAGCCGCTGGTCGACACCGCTGCACTGGCTCGACGACTTGACCTCAGTTCCAGACCCGCAACGACAACGTGGCCGTCGGCGCGAGAAAGCGTCACTCACGCCGACACGTCTTCCGGTTGCGAGCAGCATTCACGAGGCCGCCGGTCTGCAGGCCGCTGCGCAGGTCCCAGGCATGTCCATCTCCCGAGATGTTTCGACCGCACTCCTGGCCAGCGGCGAAGACGACGTGCAGAGGACAGCCAGCCGCGGGTTACATCAATCCCGCTGCGTACACTCAAAAGCGTTCTCGACAGAACGGTGCGGTAGGACTAAGGAAGGGAGCTACGGGCTCATCGCCCTCATGGTACGATGTTCAGTACGGCTAGCAAAAACATCGGCGGTGACCGAGACGCCCAGTTCATCTAAAACAAAGGTTGCTTTTCTGAGTTCGTGCATCGCAAGATAAGAGGGAAGCAGAGTGCAACACATCAACGCCACGATCCAACGGGTTGTGTCCCGACAGGCAACTCCGCAGAGCTTTAGGCCTAACGAGTCGCTCGACAACCGGCATCCACCCAGCATAGGCGCAGAAGAGGCGGACGCGAGAAGACATCAGCTCTGTAAGGTGGCCCTACCCGCTCGCCGCAAGCTTACCGAGTGATCGGCGCCCAACGTCCCGGACGGCGTCACGACGCCCCGGCGTCGAGCCGCAAGACAAGACAGCAACGACGCCCGACTCCCTGAGCCAAAGAGATAGAAGAAGCTATTTACAGAAAACTCGGACCACCTACGAAGCTTCCGTACTCACTCGCTTCGGGCCTGGCCTACAATCCACGTGCTCTAAGCCTTACTCTCCCCATGATGCGGACCACGTGGCTCTCGTACCAACAACTCAACGACGTTTTTAAAAGAAACAACAACCACTTGCGAGCAGAAAAAAAGAACTCAACGTGCCGACAAGTTCAAACACGCCTCAGCTACCGATCTCCTCGCTCTCAAAAAAGCACGCCGCCGACGCTAGCGATGGACATCCCTCCCTAGGCCTACTTTGCCCCGGCTTAAAAGAGGTTGTTCCGAACCGCGAAAACTGTCGTCCGATGCTACAAGAGCCCCACGTTGGGCGCCAGTGTGGGGTCTGTGAATGGTGCGCGCCGCTCTCGGAGCACACGGACACAGTAGACGCGGTCGTACCAAACCAAACATCGTGTACATTTATTTAACTGCTTTTACAAGAACGATCTCGCTAGCCGAATCAGGTAAATCAAACGCGCTAAAACCAATTATACAAAATCCAATACACTCAATCAACACAACAACAAACACAAGGTAACGTGAAGGCGGCGTCGCTGACGGTCGACTTACCACGAGGGGCCCAACGGGAAGCGACCCGCGGCTGTCGCATCCTCCTACCCCCCCCCCCCCCCGCAGGAAGCCGTCCGTCCCGATCGTCGCCCCAGCGCCAAATAGGCCAACTTTTCCCGCGTGCCCATCCAGCCTCGCTTCGCCGCCGAGCGGCGCCACTGGCGCTACCGTGCTAACCTTAACGATGATGATGATAATAATTACCCGCGCGAGCACAACGCCACCTTCCGCTCGGCGGCCATCAACCCAAACTGCGGCTTATCCGCGAGACGCGCGCGCCGTGGGGCGCAAACGACCTTACAGGGGGTGATGGCACCCCCACAACTTCGATGAATACCGTGAGAGCACGATCACGAAGCACCCCACATTTGAGTGGTGTCGCAAAACCGTCGCAAAGAGAGGTAAGCGCCCTCACATTAATGGCAGTACCTGGAATCACACTTTCTGCGGAATCGACCCACATTTCCTTTCTTTTTTGGCCACGGACGTACCGACTGACACATACAATATTCGGGGAAACTTCCCAACCATTATTATTCATCAAAAAAAAAACATTTAATAAATACAGACAACCATATCTTTGTTTCAGCACAAGCCATAGAAAGTTTCCAGCGGTGTCTGACAACCGCTCCTGATTATGAATTGGACCATACTAGCGCTACAAATATCAGTGCGTGTTAACATACTTACGACGAGTGAAGCAGATTATATATTTTAAATGTTACGGTGGTAACCGCGGACTGCACACCGGACTGCGATGGAGAAGCTCCGCAACTTTTATACGAAATTTCCTTCATAGCTGACCACATACAAGGCTGTCGCGAAGGTCCGACGCACCAAGGACTCCTTGGAATAGCACGGAGTATGTTCTCATGCAACATGCACGAAGCATGTCGAAGATATTGAAATGTGAAATTAAGGCTCACAGGCGAACACTTGTAAAGATAAAATGCCATCGTTTTGTGAATAGCGTATTATTCACACGCCGTCACCCATCAAGGCAAAGGCCTTAGATGCCTCATGAAACGCGAACAGTGACCGGAGACCCGCGTCGGCGTCCCTCGTCGGCAGGGTCCACACGAGGGATGAAAAATATCATCATCGCATGACAACGTCACTACATGACGTCACCATATCATGACGTCATCATGACGTCAGTGGCACGGCATGATGACGTCACTGACGTCATGATGACGTGAGTAACGTCACGTGACGTGCCACTAACGTCCTCACACGACATCCTAACTTGGTCAAAGGTGGAACAATCACGGAGGCAGTGCAAAATCAGCTGAAGTGGCCCCGATCCAGGAGGCAATAAAAAACCACGCAAAATGCTGAATTCTTTGCGAGCGTGGCGGAACAGGGTCAATACACCGCCCGAGAAGGAAAAGGAGATGACTTTCGCCTCCTTGTCGTCTTAGGTGAGCGCATAAGAGACCGTGTGAGTTTTTAAAGCTCTACTGAGTCCAACTATTGAATGTTTAGTTGTGCTTTCACTGTTGAATATGAAGCCCATGTGAAGCGTCAATATTATTATCAATGCCCTAGACGCAAAGGAGGTACATGTGTTAATAATCCGTGGCTGCAAAAACTACGACAGGCGTAAGCCCACAGTTCGTTGGTGGTTTAACGTCCCAGAGTGACTAAGGCTATAAGACATGCCGTAGTGGCGGCTTTGGGATAATTTCGACCGCGCTGGGTCTCCAACGTCCACTGAAAACAAACAGTGCACGGGCTTAAGGACTTGAGCCTCCATCATAATGCAACCAGCACGGCCGGGATCGAACCAGCGTCTTCTGTGTCAGCAACCGAGCACCATGACTTTAGAACCACCGCAGCCACCCTGGTGAGAGCTCATAAAGTGATTAGCATGACATGACGGTAGACGCGGAGGATATTCAAAAGTCATGGTAGTTGTCAATTTGATCAAATCATTTCATGGACACTGTTCGTGAAGAATCGATCGACCACTAGTGGTTCCACCATGCAAGATATACGTGGTCGCTACAAACTATCCGTACTCGTCGCCATGTGCTTCCTGCGCGCATTCTTCCATTTCATCTTCGTTTTCATAAGCCGATTAGCATGACATGACGGTAGACGCGAAGGATATACAAAAGTCATGGCAGTTGTCGTCAGTTTGATCAAATCATTTCATGGACAATGTTCGTGAAGAATCGATCGACCACTAGTGGTTCCACCATGCAAGATATACGTGGTCGCTACAAACTATCCGTACTCGTCGCCATGTGCTTCCTGCGCGCATTCTTCCATTTCATCTTCGTTTTCATAAACCGATTAGCATGACATGACGGTAGACGCGAAGGATATACAAAAGTCATGGCAGTTGTCGTCAGTTTGAGCAAATCATTTCATGGACAATGTTCGTGAAGAATCGATCGACCACTAGTGGTTCCACCATGCAAGATATACGTGGTCGCTACAAACTATCCGTACTCGTCGCCATGTGCTTCCTGCGCGCATTCTTCCATTTCATCTTCGTTTTCATAAACCGATTAGCATGACATGACGGTAGACGCGAAGGATATACAAAAGTCATGGCAGTTGTCGTCAGTTTGATCAAATCATTTCATGGACAATGTTCGTGAAGAATCGATCGACCACTAGTGGTTCCACCATGCAAGATATACGTGGTCGCTACAAACTATCCGTACTCGTCGCCATGTGCTTCCTGCGCGCATTCTTCCATTTCATCTTCGTTTTCATAAGCCGATTAGCATGACATGACGGTAGACGCGAAGGATATACAAAAGTCATGGCAGTTGTCGTCAGTTTGAGCAAATCATTTCATGGACAATGTTCGTGAAGAATCGATCGACCACTAGTGGTTCCACCATGCAAGATATACGTGGTCGCTACAAACTATCCGTACTCGTCGCCATGTGCTTCCTGCGCGCATTCTTCCATTTCATCTTCGTTTTCATAAACCGATTAGCATGACATGACGGTAGACACGGAGGATATACAAAAGTCATGGCAGTTGTCGTCAGTTTGAGCAAATCATTTCATGGACAATGTTCGTGAAGAATCGATCGGACCACTAGTGGTTCCACCATGCAAGGGATATACGTGGTCGCTACAAACTATCCGTACTCGTCGCCATGTGCTTCCTGCGCGCATTCTTCCATTTCATCTTCGTTTTCATAAACCGATTAGCATGACATGACGGTAGACACGGAGGATATACAAAAGTCATGGAAGTTGTCGTCAGTTTGATCAAATCATTTCATGGACAATGTTCGTGAAGAATCGATCGGACCACTAGTGGTTCCACCATGCAAGATATACGTGGTCGCTACAAACTATCCGTACTCGTCGCCATGTGCTTCCTGCGCGCATTCTTCCATTTCATCTTCGTTTTCATAAAACCGATTAGCATGACATGACGGTAGACGCGGAGGATATACAAAAGTCATGGCAGTTGTCGTCAGTTTGATCAAATCATTTCATGGACAATGTTCGTGAAGAATCGATCGGACCACTAGTGGTTCCACCATGCAAGATATACGTGGTCGCTACAAACTATCCGTACTCGTCGTCATGTGCTTCCTGCGCGCATTCTTCCATTTCATCTTCGTTTTCATAAAACCGATTAGCATGACATGACGGTAGACACGGAGGATATACAAAAGTCATGGCAGTTGTCGTCAGTTTGATCAAATCATTTCATGGACAATGTTCGTGAAGAATCGATCGACCACTAGTGGTTCCACCATGCAAGATATACGTGGTCGCTACAAACTATCCGTACTCGTCGCCATGTGCTTCCTGCGCGCATTCTTCCATTTCATCTTCGTTTTCATAAACCGATTAGCATGACATGACGGTAGACACGGAGGATATACAAAAGTCATGGCAGTTGTCGTCAGTTTGATCAAATCATTTCATGGACAATGTTCGTGAAGAATCGATCGACCACTAGTGGTTCCACCATGCAAGATATACGTGGTCGCTACAAACTATCCGTACTCGTCGCCATGTGCTTCCTGCGCGCATTCTTCCATTTCATCTTCGTTTTCATATACCGATTAGCATGACATGACGGTAGACACGGAGGATATACAAAAGTCATGGCAGTTCTCGTCAGTTTGATCAAATCATTTCATGGACAATGTTCGTGAAGAATCGATCGGACCACTAGTGGTTCCACCATGCAAGATATACGTGGTCGCTACAGACTATCCGTACTCGTCGCCATGTGCTTCCTGCGCGCATTCTTCCATTTCATCTTCGTTTTCATAAACCGATTAGCATGACATGACGGTAGACACGGAGGATATACAAAAGTCATGGCAGTTGTCGTCAGTTTGATCAAATCATTTCATGGACAATGTTCGTGAAGAATCGATCGGACCACTAGTGGTTCCACCATGCAAGATATACGTGGTCGCTACAAACTATCCGTACTCGTCGCCATGTGCTTCCTGCGCGCATTCTTCCATTTCATCTTCGTTTTCATAAACCGATTAGCATGACATGACGGTAGACACGGAGGATATACAAAAGTCATGGCAGTTGTCGTCAGTTTGATCAAATCATTTCATGGACAATGTTCGTGAAGAATCGATCGGACCACTAGTGGTTCCACCATGCAAGATATACGTGGTCGCTACAAACTATCCGTACTCGTCGCCATGTGCTTCCTGCGCGCATTCTTCCATTTCATCTTCGTTTTCATAAACCGATTAGCATGACATGACGGTAGACACGGAGGATATACAAAAGTCATGGTAGTTGTCGTCAATTTGATCAAATCATTTCATGGACACTGTTCGTGAAGAATCAATGGACCACTAGTGGTTTCACAATGCGAGATATACGTGGTCGCTACAAACTATCCGTACTCGTCGCCATGTGCTTCCTGCGCGCATTCTTCCATTTCATCTTTGTTTTCATTGGCATCTGGCGCCTTCTTTCTTCCTTTGTTATTTTTTTATTCTTTGACAGCTTTTTTACTGACAGCTTTTTACCGCTAAGAATACTTCTCACCCATCGCTGTCTAGACCACAGATGGTAAATCAGTTGCAATATTTCTCGTGTAATTATTTACAACAACACAGAACGAAAGTACTGACGCAAATTAAAAGCAAGCAAACTAATTGAAACAGAAGAAAGCTGGAAATAGCGTATAAGAGAACGCAGCACAAATTAAGTGCACGAAATAAGAAAATGAGGCAAGCAGAAGAAAAAAACGGGCCGACGAAAAATGGATAAACAAGCAAAATCGCAGTCTTAGAGCAATCAACGCTAGCGATGCTCCGGAAAGCAAGTAGTCCGTGTTCCTTTTCACGATTGTTTCTCAGTAGTCTTTCCCTCCGGCGTTTCCAGAACATTCTTCACCGTCTCGCCTAATGGAGAACAAGGGCCTCGAGCGAGAAAGAATGGATTGTGCTCTGAGTCGTGTCGAATGTCAAGGCCTGTCACTTCATCTCTTCAGGCGAGCTCTTTCGTTACCACTCGGCCAGTTCCCTTCTCTTTCTATCTTTAGCGCGTTCGGTCATTCCCCTCGTCGCAAATAATTTAGCATTCAGGTGTGTCAGAATAAGCGCTTCCCCGGTGAAAATGTATTGCGCTTTGTTGAAACATACAGTCTATTTGACTGTCACAGAAGCAGCCTTTCTTGTCTCAGTTCTTATAAAAGAACGCATTCACCGATAAAACCCGAGGAAAGCGTTATTTTTGGCGTTTTGTGATGCGCAGAACGTAACTGATGTTTCAGACATTTCCTTAAACAATAGCATCTACCCACGTAAAGTGTTTATTACCAAAGTCTCAACTAATTAATACTCGCAGTGTTTCCATGAATACATAAAATGAGAACGTAATGACATTTTTCTTACAAGAAAGACTTGCTGTAAACGTTATGGGTGGTTATATCAAGGTTTTAAAGAGCTCGGTGTTGAAAAAGTGGCGTAGCTATCCTTTCGATGGAAAGTACGTTAAAAAAAGTTTGTATCCTACTTCTTAGGAGACAATGAGAGATGAAGAGGAAGATCGGGAGGTTAAGCAGATATTAGCATCCAGTCTACTACCCTGCACTGGGGAGCGTAAATAGTCGTTGGAAAGAGGGCGCGAACAGATACAAAAAAAACGAGAGAAAAAAAAACGCATGGTTGATTCTTTCGTCTTAGCAAACACGAAAGTGAACCCTGTCTATATGAGTATATGAGTGTATGAATAATAGCATAATTGTGAGGATCTTACATCCCTACACATCGATATGATTATGAGGGACGCCTTATCGGAGGGCTCCGGAAATTTTCGCCATCTGGTGTTCTTGAACGCGCACCTAATTTTTTTTCGCAGCAGTAGTTGACTGTTCATTTTACATTGATGCATAAGAGCTTGCACCGTGTCGATGGGTGTTTCACAGTTATGGCACCGCTGGACGTAGATGCACGCACGTTCACACCCAGTGGCACATTTTCGTCACGATGACTAACGTCTAGGATCTTGACTTAACCTTGGTGGCAGCTGAAGTAGTTAACATACACCCGGACACATCATAGCGTGAATCCGGCGCAAATATGGCATCAATAACTACGTAATGAACAATGGTGCTGGATATGCATTCACTAAACACGCCATCTGACGAGACAAACACCAAAGCGTGTGCTCTTCATTACTAAGGCAACCTACACCTGAGTTCATGTATGTACCACACATACATAATGCTCTATATCCCCACACAGCGCTTCTGGATCGCGAGGGGCCGAGCTTGTAGCTTGAGCCGTGGGCGCGCGAAGGCTTTCCAGTAAATGATATTTCGTCTCTATCACCGCAACAAATGACTCACTGCGCGACATTCGCCTGTCGTCATCATTGCCTTTCACTGCGGCTTATTGCAGCAGTCTTATAATCAGCTGCTATGTGCAGTTTAAACATTACGCGATGGAAAACGACATTCGGACATGGGAAAGCTGCGCTGTCCTGGCGTCTAGTCACGCTAACACGGCGCGGAAGGCAAAGCACATACTGCGTCGTCACCAAAGGGAATCATCGCGTGCGATGCATTGCACGGTCAGTAGAGTTTTGTCGTCTGAGTTTGGTCGTCTAATTTGCTGAGCGCGTTGCGAAGGGGAGAATTTGCTCACTGTACTCTGGGCAGTCTCAAAAAATAAGTGCAATGGTTTCTTCATTGCCCAGTAGTCAGGCTGCTTTGTTAGTCATCCCAATGAGGAATACACCGGAGTTCCGACGTGGTGCACTGACGAGTAAGCAAAGGGAACCTCTGTGCTGGGTCGGTGCCAGAATTTGGTAAGGGGAGTCGGTTGTCTTTTTAATAAGCTGAACGGGCAGCTTCACCAGCCCCCGTTTATTGCTGATGACACCGCAGTGATGAGGTAGCCACCGAAAAGTGATTACCTCTGCAGTCTCCAGTGCCAGCTTTTCTTGTGGTCCGCGGCTTAATGTTGACAGTAGTCTGCAGTGCGGCCTTAGCGTCACAGAAAATAGTTACACTTGTGTGTCGGTTGGTCAATTAATTGTTCACAGTCTACCCTGGTACCATGACTCCTCCGGCTCAGGTGTTCGGTAGCATAGATTGGTCTGGCGTGTGTATGATAGAATTAACAATTCAAGCGCATTAGAAGCAAAGTCAGCCGTTTAAGAGCCCGTGGCGATAATTCCGCATTTTTCTGCACGCCAGATATTTAAACGTTGATATTTGGTTGTGTGAGGCACCATGAATGAGTCAGACGTCTTGCAGCAGGAGTGAATGAAGTTGGTAATGATTAACCATGCACGGTTACCGTTTCGCAACAAGATTTACCATGATCTGTTCCACTGGTAGAGAGGTTAGGTAATTTCGGGGAGTCCGAGCAAGATGTCCCGTCAGCGCTTCAACCTATTGGGGGGTCTTGATAAGATGGTTCCTAGCCTTGACAATTAGTCGCCTTTTTAACAGCGATGGCACCGTTGGACGTAGATCACGACGTTCAAAAATCGCTCCATTTCCGGCTAACCAGAAAAACCTCGGTCGGGTGCGCACCACAGGAATTTGGAAGCTTCCACTACCGAGTGAAATATACTAACGAAGTGAAATATACTTTGCAAAGGAGAAACTGCCTTCGGTCGTGTAAACATCTATCATAATCTTGAGCGCACTAACTCAGCCGGCACGCGCTCACTTCGCACTCTTCTTCATCTCCTGGCTTGGCTCTGAGAACGAGTGCGCCAGTTTTCCGGGCGTGGGACGCAATAACTCTGCATGGGCAAGAGAGTGATGCAAAGAGAGAGGAAGGACAATAATGACAAAGATCGGAAGAAAGAGAGAAGTAGAGAAAATAAATATTTAAAAATATAGAAATACGTAGAAATAGACAAAGAGAGAAAGAAATAGAAGGAAATGGGAAAGAGAATGAGAGAGGAAAAATAAATAGAAACAAGGAAGGCCGCCCAGTTCAGCTCTTCGTTCAGGCTCGGCACCACTAGTGCGAATCTGTCTTAATTTTTGTATGCACTCTGAAGCAAGCCAGAAAAATCCGGAGCGCTTGGTTTAACACTTTGTAACATCCGTTGGCTTGTTTTGCTTGCGTTGATTAATGCAGGCCTGTTGTACCGTGGGAAGCCGCATACTACCCTGTATAGCGGCCAAATAGCACTTGTGGACATTCTGGAGGTCTTTCCATCAAAGAACTTGAAAAAATGGCGGATGCCTTGTAAACCGGCTTTTATGTACGTTAGATAAAGTCCTTACAAGGCCGTATCTATAAATATGACACCTACAAACTTGCGCGGTGCAACGTACGATATTCTTTGGCCGTTTAACATTACACTGTAGTTGTTCATTCCGTTTACACTTAAATGCCAAAAGTGCACAAGGGGCAGAACTGCAGAAGAAAAGCCAGCACATCCCACGCACTGTGGGAATCAATGTAATGCGAAGCAGCCAGGAAGGAGCAAATCATGCTTTACATAATTTGCGTGTCATGTTTTACATGTTAGGACCTGTCATTTATGTTCGTCCATACAGTCTAGTCGCGCAATACCAATTTTGGTCTATATCAAGCTAAGCGAACTGGACGCAAGCGCACCATGAGTGTGGCATGTAAATGGCGCTGTAGATGACATGCATGCCAAGATTTTCATGTTACCACCTGCCACTTATGCTCGTTATACAGTCATGTCACTCAATACCAAATTTGGTGTATATCAACCTAACGAAACGGCCGCGAGCGCGCCATGAGCGTGGCATGCAAGTCATGTCGCACATGACAAGTCATGATTTCCACATTACCACTTGTCATTTGATGTTCGTCATAGAGTCATGTCACTCAATATCAAATTTGGTGTATATCAAGCAAACGAAACAGCCCAGGAGCGCGCCATGAGCGTGGCATGCAAGTCATGTCGCACATGACATGTCATGATTTCCATATTACCATTTGTCATTCATGTTTTTCATACAGTCACGTCACTCAATCCCAAATTTGGCGTATATGAAGCTAACTAAATGGCCGCGAGCGCGCCATGAGCGTGGCATGCAAGTCATGTCGCACCTGACATGTCATGATTTCCATATTACCACTTGTCATTTGTCTTCGTCATACAGTCACGTCACACAATACCCAAATTTGGCTGTATATCAAGCTAACGAAACGCCCGCGTGCGCGCCATTAGCGTGGCATGCAATTGCTGTCGCACATGACATGTCATGACTTCCATATTACCACTTCTCATTTATGTTCGTCATACAGTCACGTAACTCAATACCACGTTCGGTGTATATCAAGCTTAACGAAACGGCCGCGAGCGCGCCATGAGCGTGGCATGTAAATCATACTTTTCATGACCAGTTAGTCATGATTTTCATGATATGACCAGCCAGTTTATGTTCGTCATACAGTCATGTTATGCCATGCCAAATTTGGTATAAATCCCATTTAACGATACGGCCAGGAGAGCACAAAGTCGTAGGCCGGCTAGATAGATAGATAGATAGATAGATAGATAGATAGATAGATAGATAGATAGATAGATAGATAGATAGATACGCTCCAAGTCGCCGAACTTTGCTAAGAGATGCTTCGCATTTAAAAAAAAATTACACCATCTCCCGCCAAAGGGAACTATGTGTAGATGTGAAGCAGCGGGCGCTAACGCTTACACTGGCGGCGGCGTTGACGCTGGCGCTCATCGCAGCGTTGCGCAGGAGAGAAAACTGGGGAGGCGCAAAGCACGCAGTGGTGGAGCGGTGTTTCCTACTAGAACATGCCAATCGCTGCTAATGTGCAATGAGAGACAGAAGACTCCGACTGGACACAGAGACTCGCAGTCCGCTTTTAGTTAACGCGCACGCTGCGAATTTTTATTGTTCAACAACGCACAGGAGAAATCTCCCACCGGCACCACCTTGGAGGTCAAGATCCATTGCCATATATACGGGGTGGCCAGTGAACGGTTGTGCAGCGCGAGCAGTCGGTTTTAGGGGCGAAGCTCCTTAAAGCGGCACCCGTTCGTCCCTCGTCGTAGTCGTAGTCGTAGTGCGTAAGCAGTCTTACGCTTTGACCTCCAAGGTGGTGCCGGTGGGAGATTTCTCCTGTGCGTTGTTGAACAATAAAAAATTCGCAGCGTGCGCGTTAACTAAAAGCCGAATTCTTCTGTCTCTCATTCCCCATTAGCAGCCATTGGCATTTCTCCTGTGCGTGATTAAACAATAAAAATTTTGTTCAAAACGCCGTTGATTGATGAAATAAACCAACGAAAGACGCCAGATGTTTTCTAAAAGCAAAACGAAAAGACTCCAGATGTTTCTAAAGCAAAACGAAAAGACGCCAGCTGCTTAACGAAAGACGCCAGGTGTTTTCTAAAGCAATGGTTTTATAATCAAAACCATATCGCGATACAAGTTTGTAGTTTACGATGCTCGTTGCCGTCGGTGTGTGCTCGTATGGATAAGGATGCCGCTGCAACCAGTGCAAGAACCACTTAGCTTACATTTCACCGACCACAAAGCGGTCATAATGAAAGGACAACGGAAACCAGCAATAAAAGTTTGATAAAACATTTAATCAATCGTTTCACGTCATTTTTATCGGGCGAATTAACGGAAGAAATTTCACGGTTTAACCGATGATTACTTCCAGGAGCTTCGCCCAATCTCATCATCATTCACCTCGTGGATCTGCCGTCAATTTTTTTTCAACCAAGAAACTTGCAGACGCTGCCTGCGTCGGCGTCGCGAGGCGAGAGAGGGGGAGCGTAGGAGAGGAGAGAGAGGGGGACGCGCATGCGCAGTGGAAGTGTGGACGCCGCGGGCAGGGATGCCTAGAGGAGAGAGGGGGGGTAGCGTAGGAGGGGGAGAGAGGAGGGCAGGCGCATGCGTAGTGAGGGTGTGGTTGCCGCGGGGAGGGATGCTTAGAGGAGAGAGAGGAGGAAAGGAGGTTTTTTATTATTTTTTTTAAGGGTTTGCACATGCGCAGTAAGGGAGGCCACGCTGCACACCACCACCACCGGATTAAGCTTCGCCATCAGATGCTTCACATCTAAAATATGCAGACCTCTCTTCCGGAGGTAAATAGCAGCTTGAGTGGCCGTTCTCTGAATTCTCGCTTGCAGCTGGAGACGTGTTACCGCAGACGTCCAAACACAGGTGTTATCCCGGTACATTGGCAGTCTGACAGTGATCGGCAGTTCCTCATGGACAGCAATTAGCGTCAGGTTGAAGAGAACACGACTGAGTACGCCACCTGGTGGAACGCCACGGTAGGTGTAATGCAGCGAAGTGTGGCCGTCCTTGTTGCTCTGAAAAAAGATCGCATGGAGAGATAGTAGCGCAGCCATTGCAACATCCGACGACCCATTCTTACCTCTCCGAGAGCGGCGAGTATAGCTTCATGGGTGACGTTGTCATATGTGTCTTTAACATCAACCAAGGAAGAAGCACATATACGCTTATGGCCTTCTTCGAGTTGAACGGAAGTGACCAGGTAAACGACGTTGTCGATCGATCCCCGAGCTTGGTGAAACAAAGTTATAGCACTTGGGTAGACTTGATACTCCAAGTACAGTTCAAGGCATCCTAGAATCATACTCTTCGTTAGCTTTATTACTTCGCCCATAAAACTAGCCAGAGCTATAGGATGGTACGACGTTGGCACCAACAACGACTTCCCAAGCCTCAGCAGCGGAACTAGGTGACTGGTCTTCCAGTTTATGAGGAGGCTGTCCTCTCGTAAAGGTTGTTTGTATATATGGAGGACAGCAATTCTCGTGCACTCACCAATATGACACCGTGCTGTGTAGGAAATCCTCTCAGGACCGCGTAGTGATATCCGACCCCACAAATTTAGCTCTGCTTAGGTTTATGGATTGAAAATGGCTGGTCCATGCAGTCACCACGCAGAAGCGGTCAGGTACTTGACCTTGAGGGCACCAAAGTTTTGTGATCTGTGAGCTGGGTGGATAACGTGGAGCGGAAATCTTCTATCACGTCGACACAGGATCGCTGTTGAGATATGGCTAGAGTTTTGAAGGGAGATGGCTGAACGGGAGGTGTGCAAATGCCTCTTACTGCCCTCCATAAGTGTGACAAATGTTTCCGAGGGTCTAACGGCTCGCAAAAGGCAGCCCAACGCTATGACTCGCTTGTCCACGCGGCCTTGAATATTCTTCTGTAAACGACTAGTGGTCCGCAAACCACTGATTGCCTTCATGCATCAGTACCTTCGCTCTGCACGTCGTCGGAGTGCCCGAATTTAGTTCTAGTTGCACATCGAATTCAGTAACTTTCGATGAGCATGCGAGAGTAAGCATGGCGCCTTAGACTGTGCTTTTGTTTTTCCATTATAAGCTAAATTAGGTTATGGCTCCGCAATTTTCTTCCATCAAAGTTCGAAATTTGATCCAATACGCTTTATGGTTGATGTCACGTGCGTTCGACAATCGTCTGATATTCAAATGGGTAGGATTATGGACACTCCCAAATACTTCCATCCGGCAGGACTGACTAGAGTTTGTGCGACAAAAGTAATCTCAGCCCTGGCAATCTTCATCTACTAGAAGGTGTATAAGAGGCGAGCATTCATTACGGCAAATTGATCGTTCCCATCTTGCTAGCATATTCTTGCATTCGCAGTTACATTCTGTGTTCAACATGTACTGCAGAAAGTGATACATATTAACGTTCGAATTACTTCTTGGCCGCGGCCCCGTCAAATAAGAAGGGCACCCCGCCGCGGTCGCTTGAATACATCCCCCCGAAGTGCCAGATTGCCCCCGCCACAAGGTGCCCCAATGTCGGGGTGCATGGTGTTGTTGGCCATCGTCGTATCCGCCGGGCACCGGGACTCACACGGTCCTTCTGCCATAACAGATGATAACACCTGCAACACTGAGGGCCTTGGCCCGATGATCTTGTAGCCAAACATAGTGGCGTGTGTGTTCACCGTACGGGTGCGTGGCTTTCACACCGGGGGCTTTGTGGCGGGCCTCTGTAACCCTTTGCGTGGGGGTGCGGCATCTCATCGGAGTTCACACGAATGGATTAAGGTCCACTCTGCCACCGGCCTGCTTCCAAGGAAGAATAACATCATAGTTCGCGCAATGCGAAGAGAACTGTGCCGAAATGGCTGGGAGACTGGTAAGCTCCTGTAATCTTACGTCACAGAGGCCTTGGCATGGGAATGCTTTCCTTGTGAGAGAGTCGTACAACTCCCCTGCATTGGCAGGAGGCGCTTGCGTTCCTCTGTAATCCAGTGTAATGGATGCCGCAGATGAGAAGTCGGTCCTCGTAGGTTGGTCAGAGAAGTTTCCAATCCATTCCATGTACTTGAGGTGCCTGAACGGTGCGGGTTGTTGCGGGCCCGTGTAATCCAGCTTGGGTGGAGCCACGACCTCTGATCATGACCCTCCCCACCTCCTCGAGGTACGCCACGGGCAACATGTGGGTGGCCGCGGAGCTCACACGGCTAAGAGGGAGGGAAGAAGGCGGGGAGAAGTCCGACTACCTCCCAAGGGTTCCCCGCCTGCATAGCGTTGTTGCTGTGTTAGGTGGCGGCAAACCCGGTTTGAGGGTCCGGCTACGGCTGGATCATACCCTCACCCGGCTATGGCTTGGCTATTTTGATTCAAAGGAAATCACTAAGAAAGTCACCGCCGAGTGGCGGTGGCCCCAAGTCTTGCTGGTGCCCGGCGAGCGTATGGATGCAGAACTGGGCGAGTAGGGGGGTCACTTCGCGCCGCGGCCCCGTCAAATAAGAAGGGCACCTCGCCGCGGTCGCTGGAATACATCCCCCCGAAGTGCCAGACTGCCCCCGCCACAAGGTGCCCCAATGTCGGGGTGCATGGTGTTGTTGGCCATCGTCGTATCCGCCGGGCACCGGGACTCACACGATATACGCGTGTTTCAATGCTTGAAACACGCGTATATCGAGTGTAGGGAAATGTTGCTCCCCTCACTGCACCCGTTGTAGAAGTACATGTTCCCTATCTTCCACTTCGAGCTTTGTATCAACAGAATTGAATGTAAAAGTCAGCCTGCGAAGAAATGAAAAGCAATGGAAGGGAAATAAACTCAAAGTGGTGGCAGGGCACAAAGTCGTCATTACATAAGAAAGTGTAATAAGAGAAAAACCAAAAATGGTGGGTGGCATTGCCTCATTGGAGCCCTCAACGACTTCGAAAAGGATAGTGTAGAAACGAGTTCATAACAGCACCGTTACGTCTTGAAACGCCGTGCCGCCGGTTACTAATTGCTTCGCATTTCCCATTGCTGTGCACACGTTGTCAGCGGTAATCTACTTCTTCTAGGGGCGAAGCACCTTAGGGCCGAGGTTTGACCGTCCGCGGTGTCCGTCACAGGCAGATTCCTGGATGTGAGACACAAAAGAAGGTTTACTAATAGCCTAATACCAATCATAATTGTGACAGAACACTATAAAACACCTAGAAGCACAAACCCTTTCCAATAGTCGGGGACATCAACGTACACATTACTGACCTTACGACCTAGCTTTGTTGTCGACTCTCACTGTCCACTGTCATGGTATACTTTAAATCGTTTGCTATAGTCGAAACATATGTGTGTATGTGAAAAAAAAAAGGTTTACAATAGATGAACAACAATCATAATTTTGACGAAACAATATAGAACACCTAGAAGCACAAACTATTTATATTTGTCGGTGACTTGGACATAGACAATATGGCACTTTGTGTCACTTTATGTTACTCAATTTACATTATACGGGGCAACGCATGGTTACTCACCCATACAATACTCAGAGCTTCGCCCACTCGTCATGATTCACTTCGTGGAGATGCGTGGACTTTTATTAACATAATCTGTACTGAAAACGTTACGTGAATACGCCTGTGAAAGTTGGAGACAGGGTGACACCCGATGTCATTAATTCCGTCCGCCAGTACATGACGAAGTCGAGCATATGTAAAGGAGCCAAGCTGTGACGGATATTGAGAAATAGATGTGTAAAGGGTCTAGCCGGTTTATTAGAACTTTTTGTTTTGCTAGTTGGGAAGTGGCTGTCAGGAAGATACTTAGCGCAACTTGGAATTCCCGCAAAAAAACTCGCTCATTCGCGCACGCATCCACTCACAAAGCTGGCTTCATGGTGCAATATCTGAGCATTTCACGTTTGTTTCTACACTTATATTTTTCGTACTGCCATTGCTTTGTATGCAGCACGCTACCTCGCTGGCCTTCACCGTGTGACACGTAACACAGCAGCTTGGTTGAAAGAGCTGCGCCGCAAACTTTGTAGGGTCATTGGGCTCTATGGTCAATTAGGGAGCTTGCGCAAGGCACCGACTCATGCATTAGTCAGGCAGCACTGATTTGCATGCGGGATCTGATGCAGGCCCAGGCAAAGGCATGGGCAGGATGGAATTCGGAACGCAACACTTTTCTTTGGAAGGGCGGGGGGGAAGGAAGGGCAGTAGGATGCAAAAATGCGCGGCACAGATTTTAGAAGGCGCATTACCGCCTTTTTCACCAGAGATAACTGTGCTTTCCTGCACGTAGCACTACGAATTTGCGTACCGGAGTGCTCGAATATGTGTATAACTCGGAGCTTTCAGCGTACCAAAGTATCAGTATCAGTAACTGAAAGCTTTTGTAAATTGAGAGCAGTCGTTTTCAATTCGAGGCAGATACAGCTCACTGTCAGCATGATTGCGTGAATACTTTTACCATCACCCGGAGCTACAAGATCGATGTTTTTGGACCGACTCATATAGATTAGAACTTCTGAATTCGTTTGAAAAGGAAGGACGAATTGAAACGTTCTCGTGTGCGAATAATATAAAACATACCAATAAACTTCCAAACTTCGTAAGTACGTAAAAAAAAAAGTTTTTCATTTTGAACACCTCACCATACACTGTCGGTGCTAGAGGCTTGATGGATAGAAACACTTTTGTTTGCAGTACATTCATAGTGTACGTGATAAAATCAATATTGTAATCATTGTGTTTAATTTTGTAGCGATACTATGCACTTGATTCTATATCACGCTTATGATTCACTTTTACTGCTGGCTGGTTTGGCATAAGGTATGTATACTTTTGCTAATTGAGAAACGTGTTTTAATATTCACTGTTGATTTGCGAACTTTTTCGAAACGGCAGCTTTTGCCATCTGACGGGACCGAACGAAATTTCAATCTCAGGCCCACAAGATCAGCTTCATAACAATCAATATGACTGTGAATGCTGCTTAAACGTGTCTTTATATATGCAGACCTTAATACTTACTGTGAGCCACCAAGTGTGTCAATTTCCCCTGTTTGTTTGTTTTTTTTTCGTTAAGAAGACTCACGCTGTACCTTTCTTATCGTGCGCTGAGATATACTTTTTCGCCTTTAACACAAACCGGCGGACACCAGTCGCAACCTTATTAGGCTATCCCGCAAGCTTCAACACACACTCCGCCCAAGACGAGAGCTTCCCGCGATACGCAATCAAATAATGCGTGTAGTGCGATGAATATTTCCTAGACACATCTTCTCTGCGTTTAGAGATCATTCATCTCTCACGCTGTCACGCAATCGATACTCGACAGCGGCGCCCGAAAACATGATGGACGAGGTCGCTGGATTTTTGATTGCGGTCATCCCTAGTGATAATTGGTGAGCCCCGATACAGGCATGTTCACTTTCGGAATTTGATCCTTAGTGCCTTCGTTCAAATTACACAAGCCTACTGCACACATAGTTTTCAGTGTATTCTGTTAGTATAGCTGGAAAAAGATAGGCAGGAGTTGGTTAATAATTTCCGAGAGCGATAGATGGTGGAGGTTGTTTCATTCCTGGTCATAACGGCATCCTTTTTTATTTATCCTGGCAGACTGGCAAAGAACTCCTAGCCATTGTTCAAAGCAGGCGAGATAATGTTAGAGGTTCTCAAAAAGCATGCAATCTGGGTAGGACATTTGTCGCTCATCAATTAACAAACTACCCATGAAGCCCTAAAAAGTTATTCGTGTCCTTCAATATTTGATATTTGACGCTGTTGTTCACCTTGGGATCATGTAGCCTTCAGAATGTTTCGCCAGCTAGTATTTAGAACGGACGCGTCCAAGAAACACCCATGTTATGATACTTAAAGCTTCGAAACTCAATAACTTCTCTTGATGTTATTATTACTGCTAAGCGTTAAATTACGTGAAACATCTTCCACACCACTGGATTGAAATCAAGGCGATCACAATCGGAAGACGGAGGTCTCTTTTTGTCTGACATTACTACAACGGCAAAAATAAAGAGGATGAGAAAAAAGATTTATCAGAACCATAAAGTAAGGGTTGTACTTTTTTTATTTGAAAGACTTCCTGGACGGTGTCCTGAAGCAATGCTGTAGAAGTAGTTATTCCCTGTAAGAGGACAAATAGAAAGGTCGTAAAGCTTTGAAAAAGCTGGATTTCCAATAAGAGAGCCAAGCAAAAACGAAGCGTATGGGAAGTGTTGATGAAACTTCATTCCAGAAGTTGTAGGAGGTTCGTCGGTCACGCTAACCATAGGAAATAAAGCTTACTGATTGCAGGGCGTAGGGACCCAACCATAGAAGCTCCAAGAGCCCCCTTACCCTTTTCCCTTAAATAAAGTTCCACTCTCTCTCTTACTGAGGGCACAATGCGGAACTCCTATTCACGAGTTCTTGTAGTCACGTAGTTTTTCAGCAATAAAACAATAACCTGATAAGGTTCGCGCGAGGCGACATGTGAGTTTACCAACTAGTTCGAGTTAGGAAGTTGTGATCGAGTTTCGATTACCAAAGACAAAAAAAAATGACACAAAGAGAAAAAAAAAACCGCTTCCGATTTTCAGAAAGCCCCACCACGGGAAAGACCCCCCTTCCTAGAAACCAGACGCGTTCATTTTTATTTTGTCTACTGCCATTTTTTCGGACGTTCACCCTGGTTGCCCGACTGCAATGAAAACTGTTGGTCTGTGGCTCACAAGCTCTGGCGATGTCCCGCGTTGTCTAACAACTTCCTCTCCGGCGAAGCCGAATGGGAGGAGGCCGTAAGAAGCACGGTACTCTGAAAGCAAGCCCAGGCTATTCAGATGACCCAGGAACGGGCGGCACGTCATGACGTTCCGTCCTCTACGTGGGCGCTGCCAGCAGTTACAACAGCCCCCCGTTAGGGGATCCTGACAGTACCTCCTCAGGATGCATTAAAGTTCGTTGTCTGTCTGTCTGTCTGTCGGTCCGGTTTCTAGGGACGAACACGGAAAGTCTTCCCGTATTTGCCGAGATGCTTTCGCCATGGGCACTGAGCGATTCCAAAAGCAGTAGTAAACGGAGTTCCGGCCGCGTGCTCTTATCCTTGTCGAGCTGTAGGCTTTGAACCTCCGAGTCTTTTCACTTGCTTATGTTCCACTATTGACTTGTTTTTGCTCGTGGGGACTGTGTTGTCTTTAACACAAGTGTAAGCCACCTCGGACCCTTGGGTTACCTCAAATTCTTCCACAGTTCGTTTGCCTGTAAGAACATACCAGGGGAGTACTCTCGCTTGCAAATAAGGAAGTGTTCTCACGCTTTCCATTTTACTTTTAGTTCGTTTAGCACCTTTTTGTATCTTTTATAGCACTGGGAAACGGGATGATTCATTTATTCGGTCCTTAGTAGAATGCTAGCAATATTTTACAAGGTACGTTCTTCAAATCTCTGAAATCGACTGCGTAAAGCGGAATTCGTAGTAAGCTTCATTATGTGTTTTTTTTCCTGTTTTCAAAGTCATCATAGGTTAATTCTTCGAGTAGTCTACTTACAATGTCTTACGCTGGAGAGGAATTTTGTTTTCTGAAACTTCGTCATAATTACTAGGATGGCTATTGTGTTACATAAAATAAGGAGTGCTTATTGTACTCCGGTTTATGGAAATTGAAATACATTGCGACGACGACTTTCTACTTCGTGCGAAATGTTTATTTTTAATGTCAATGAAATTAGAAAATTTGTTATAATTAGCTATTATCTAGTGAAAAGAATTTTGGGGAATTTCGTTCACATCCCAACAGTTTTTTTCAACTTGCTGAGCTTTGCCATTTCTAAGGTGTCAAGTTGCCTGTGTCGTACAGACGTCAGAAGCAGCACTCCCGTGCACTTTTGGACAAAGAATGCAAGGAGGGAGACCTACTTCATCCCACTGTGATGAAAAATCCGCAAACATCCTTAAAAATCCGTATGGGCTGTTGCCGATGTTTCTACAAGCGGACTTGTCTTCTACAAGGCTGCAAGTGATTTCATTAGCGATTGTGTGTATACGCTTCGTACCCTCTCCACTAATCCAAACAAATGAGGAAGAAAGGACAACTACGAAAGGAGTGGTTGGGGGGAGAAGGTGAGGGCGCTGCGAAAAATTGCGATTGCCATAGAAGTCAGCCTTTTGTTGACCATCAGTCGGCAGCGGTGTTCACTTTTCATAGCTGCCGTATCAGCGGTGCTAATGTAGATGTCACGAACAGGGGAATGAGAGACTAATAGATGCCGCGAACAAGAGAATGAAAGACTAATAGTGTGTTTTAAGCCAGGCATGGACATGAATTAAACTCTCAATATGAACAGTAAATCACAGATATTAGGTGTATAATTTAGACGACGTTGCAGGAGTCCGGGATGACGAAACAGCGTCAAGATGTCGCAGCGGATATCGGCAGGAGCAAGGTTTTCACATAGCCATGACATTGTGCAACGTGCGTATTTTCATCACAGTAGATAATCACGATCATCTATGCTTGCTTCATTTCTTGGAGTTAATGCATTGGCTTGTCCTTGTACTAGCGTCTTTGTGCCGGGCATCATCGAAACCACAAAGGTGCTCGAAGCATCGGTGCCGGAACAAAAGGCATGCCTCTTTCTTTCGGCTTCCTCACCGTGGGGTCAATGTCCTCGTATGACACAATAACACACAACTGTACATGGCTGTGTAGCGCACTGTGCTATTACATAACGTCCTAAGATTAGGCACTTCGCTGCAAAGATATCACCAAAAGAGGCCGGGGAAGCACCTTGTATTCACGCACGCTGCAGAAGCCGTTTCTTCTTTTTTCTACTCCTCGCGCGCGCGCTTCGCTGCACATTGAGAGTGCTGATGACACCACCGTTAGCACTACGTTTCACTTGCTTTTCGCTTCATG
>JALIZH010021250.1:0-37645 GCA_030522465.1 Rhipicephalus appendiculatus | reverse complement strand
GAGGCATCGCACTGGATTAAAGTCTGTCTACACTCTGATGTTCGCACAGGAACAAACTCGACAGGAATAACTCTCCTCTTCAATATCCGCGTCGTAGAACTGTGTCGTTACAAGTTCCTCGTCGGGAACTGTGTCGTGAGTTGATGCGGACACTCGTGGTCTTCGAACGAACGTCTTACGTACTCGCAAGCCCCGTCTTCCTACGGAACTCGAAAATTCCGAGCACTGCGCGCTCGTCGGTGTTTGAACCCTCGCGGTCGTCGGCAGCGTGGGCGCTGCAAGCGGCGGCCCGTCGCGGCTGACGCGCGTGAGTGAACGGGGGGCCCGTCCGTCGGCGGCTCTTTTTCGAAAAAGGGCGGCGCGACGCCGCCAAGCGCCCGCCAGGCGTCGTTGCCGTCGATAGCGTCGCGCCGTCCTCCTCTCCCAATCGTGAAACAATGGCGGAGGAGGCGGGGATCTAACGGTGCCGAAGGGGGAGGTGGGGGAGAGGCGGTTTGAACCCCAGCATCTCCCCGCTCCACTGATGCCAGCTGTTCGTCGCCACCCGCTGGGATCTCGACTGGCGAGTATGACCTGGCGGTGCCGGTTGGACAACGGGGGGAGCGCACGCGGGGTCGGGTAGGAGAGATGGAGCGTGCCGCCCGCTTGCGTTCCATAATTTTACGGCCTGTCAAACGCGCTCTGGCCTAACTGAAGGTATTCATTAATCTATTTATTGTTCGAGACCATGGGCGCGCATGCGCGTGTGGTTGATAACGCGTTTACTAGACCACATTAATGCCCATAAGGTGTATCACAATTCACAAGCGCACACGTGTGAATGTACATGCAGTTGCGTGCATACGTCCGCACATGAGCAATGCTTCGGACATTGCAACAGCAAAAAGACAAAAATATGCGCATCAAGATTTCTTCCTGCAAGGCTGTGCAAAGTGGCAATGCTTCAGTGCATTGGAAGAAGGTTTGCGCGTATTTACTTGAATTCTATAGGCATGTCAAGGCTTCGCAAAGTATTTCGCGGCGCCACTAGCCTCTAAGCATTTTCTCTCGTGTGTACTGCATACGTACACAGATATATATACTGACACACATAGAGTATGTTGCTGTGCGCACAGCGTATCTGACATATTAACGGTAAAGACGGCAAGAAGACATGAGCACAGGCGCGCAAAATGTAAAAAATAAGTTACTACAACTGATAACTTAATTTTGTCATCAGTAATGATTTATTCAAGTCGCCTCTTCTGCCGGCCTAGCACCAAGTGGCGTTGTAGTAACTGGTGACTTCTCGAAATTTCACAGTAGTCAGACGTTCTTCTTTGTTAATCATGTTTCAGGTAGTTTATAAAGTGTACGGCTTAGCAGCTATTCGCGGAAAATGTGGGAGGGGGAGGGGGGCGTCTTTGCAGCCAAGGAGAAAAAAATTCGACGAATGGACAATAATGAACAAAACTGGCTAAGTTTCGGCTAAACTTTGCATAAATTCTGTCATAGTGTGAAGATGGGGGACAATGCCAACGGGAAGCGGTCATTCTTTGTTCTTGTCTAACCCTGGTAGTTCTGACCATTTGTGGTCAGAACTACCATGTCGGGTGCCACCTAATACTGCCCTGAAGATCGCAGGTTGTTGACCCCTGATCTAGATAATTATGTTTCTAATGCCAAGGATATGAAAAGTTGGCTCTGTCTCAAGACAGGTGAGTCGTACAGAGAAGACCACATTGAGAGGGAGGTGGGCGAGTCGGTGAGTGAGCGTTCGCGCGTGACGTTCAGTATTTATTTATTTATTTATTTATTTATTTATTTATTTATTTATTTATTTATTTATTCGGTACCTGCATCGCCATTTGCAGGCATTACAGCAGGGGGGGTATACATCACTAAATCAACAGTCATTCATTTCTGCACACAAAGCGCGGTAAAAGTCATCATTACTATGTACTTCAACAATGTTTGACGGAAGAGAATTGCACTCGCTAATGTGGTAATGTGGTAATCCGCGAAATGAGCGGTACTTAGTGTCAAAGCGATGTCTTATTGTGTTGTGCTGGTTTAACATAGAGTATGCGCATCGTTATGTGCCTTGTTTGTGTAAAACTTGTGGTCACTTGTTAGGGGGTCTTCTCCTTCCTGGTCACGCAAGAAAGCAAACGAGACATGCTCATCGGCATGTATGCAAACTTGTTTAGTAAATTTTAAAATTAAATTGCGGCGTGTATCGGCTTCCAAGCGCACAGCAGCTTAATTTTATTTTTATTATTATTTTTGGAGGGATGCTGCAGTGGGACACTCCTAGCGAATTTCAACTACCCGGTGTCCTATGTACTGCGCGGAGAACGCAGTGCGAGAGCGTTTCGTTTTGAATCTGTGGCGACACGGCGTCCTCTTTTCGGGACACGACTTTTGTCTGCAGAGTATTGGCAAGGAATAGACCACAAACACTGAGCTAGTGGTGGACTAAGCTTTGCTATTCCCTAGAGTTCCGTGATACCACTTCTGGTTGAAATAATCTGCTACAGACGATCGCTTTGGTGAAGGCAGTATATACCCTGTTTAACGAGATCTTGGACGTGGGGCATTTCGGCAGGAATCGCGAAATATTTTTTTTACCTTATTAGGAACCTTTCAATAAACTTCTTGACTGACTGACTGACTGACTGACTGACTGACCTTATCAGGGATCCTCACTGCTAGCAGATAAGCATCGCGTGTAATTTGAGTGGGTCGTTGAATTCAGTTTTTTGAGGAAATATAGCATGACTGCGAAATGATTAAATAAATATTTACGCCAACACGAAGTGATGCAAAAATCTTCCCCACGCGATGATACCTATCGTGACGTCACAAGTCTTCAAAACTTGGGGCGTCATTATGACGTCAATGTAACATTGCATAGCATGACGTCATACTATGACGTCACTAAACGATGCGGACGCTTGGTCAAACGTGGGCCCATCTCGGAGGCAGTGCTGCACAATCACTCCAGGTTCAAAAAGCCGCGATGCCTCTGATCTTGAAGGCCGTTCAAAAGCACGTTAGGTGCAGAAGGCTTTCGGCCGTGGATCAGCACAATCGACTAAGAAAGATGAAGAAGGTGTCTTACGCCTTCGAGTCTTCTTAAAGATCCGTGCGAATATCCTTTTTCTCCACTTTTGTCTGTGTGCATCTATCCCTCTCTCTCGACTCCATCCCTATTGGAATGAGCCAGTGACGCAGGGAAACTGAACCCGAAACTTCTTACTCGCAAGCAGGAAGAACCGCACAGCAACCGAGCTAATAAGTCCATTTTAAGCCATAGCGAAAAGATGCTGTTGCGTCGCAGCGCATCACTAAGTGACAAAACGTGATCCAGTGGCGACGCCATGCAGAATGATCGAGCCTGGAGAATGAGCTAGTGAAAGAAACAGCCTGGCTCGGTGTTGTGGGTTCTCATTTCCCGAGAATGTGTCCTTTCCTTTCGGATCTCTTTACCGCTCTCCTTTCCCCTCTCCCCGACGACGCTGCACCATGGTCCCTAATGGGTTGTAGAACTAAGCGTCTTCCCTTTCCTTAAATTCCTGCTAATAGGACCCCGTTCGCATCGTCTCATTCGCTCGCCAGGCTCGGCTTCTCGGTGCACCCTTCAAGTGAGCCGCAAGGAAAGCAGCGTCTGTGCGCGTATCATTCTCTAAACTTTCATGGAGATGCATTCCTACTGCAAGCGCAGTTGCTTAGTGCCCACTGCGCGATAACTCAGCATACTGCGAATCAACAAAGTACCCAGAACTTGTTCTACAAAGCAATACGCGTGGCATCACTTTGTTGATGCTGCTGCTCTGTTGATGATAACTGAATATGCCAGATCACTTCGTAATGAGTGGACCTTTAAGCGCTCTGTAATGGGCGGCTCGTTGTGCAATTCACATGGTGTGACGCCTGTGCAATTCTACCCTTCTGCCACGCTATTATGCCAGTCTTAACGGGCCTCCTCGCACTACATGATGCATGCATACGGTTTTAGGTGCGAAGCACCTTATAATAATAATAATTATAATATCTGGGGTTTTACATCCCAAAACCACGATATGATAATGAGAGACGCCGTAGTGGAGGGCTCCGGAAATTTCGACCATCTATTGTTCTTTAACGTGCACTGACATCGCACAGTACACGGGCCTCTATTATTTCGTCACCATCGAAATGCGATCGCCGCTGCCGGGATCGAACCCGTGACCTTCGTGTCAGCAGCCGAGCACCTTAACCACTGCTGCACAGCGGCGGACGTGCGAAGCAGCTTAAGCGCTCGGATTGTCGGCATCTTCTGTCATCACGATGTGTCATGTAGTAACGGTACATCGCAAAGTTAACTTTACGTGATGACGCCATCCTATCATCGCATCATGACGACACAAGGTCGACAAAATTTGTGACGCAATCATGACGTGATCATGACGTGGCGAAGCACCTTAGAATCTCGGCTTGTCGGCATCTAATGTCGTCACGGTGTGTTACGCAGTCACGGTGCATTATAAAAACGGGTCTGTGCCACAAAAATTGGGTGAATCCCACTACTCGCCACCGGTGCACTGAAAATGAGGAAGGCAACAGTTAGCCCAACAAACAGCCGACCACGTTAGCGGAGCTGAAACACCCTTCCCTACATGCCGTAGGGAACTGAAACCGGCCGTGTAGGGAAGAAGAAGACGGAGAAGAAAAAACACCGCGTGCTTCGCCCCTCCCCAGATTTCGCGTTAGTGGATCTTAAACACCCTTCCCTACATGCCTCGCCCCTCCCCAGGCCGAGAGTTCAAATATCGCTGACGGCGGGGTTCCCAGGTCGAAAAGACAAGAAATATCCGGAAAATTGGAAAAACTAACCGTAAATTAGCCAACTTGTTCCAAGGGCAGTAAAGGTAGCCAGAAGTAGCAACAAGTGTGAAAACAACGTTGCCGTTTTTATTCAAACGACTAATTTCAAAACCTTTTCGGCCAAATTCGAAAGGTTTACAGCATGAACAATTCAAAATCAGAATTGCTTGAGAAATCGTTTAGTGCGGGATGATGAAATCTTTGTACTGTTGCAAGAATGACACCCTCTTCCCGCGTCTTGCATGACTCTTTCTAAAACGACTAGAAGTGACGACATTAAAAATGGGTATAAGATATGACTGTGCTGAAAATCATCCTTTCTATGATTGAAGCATAAATTCTAGTCACTTTCGCCATCATTTCTTATGTGATGACTAGAGGCCGGATTTTTAGGCACTAAAAATCGCGTTTTAGGCGCCAAAAATAGGCAGGCAAAACACAGTTTTAGGCCCCTAAAATCGTAAATATAGGCACAATAAATTTTTGCAAAAACTCAAATTTTCGAATAAAGACGTGCGCGACCTGGTCTACGACAGGAAAGCAAACAAATGTTATAGTTTATGATGGCACAAAGGCGTTAATGGTTTACTATAGTCATGCAATGGTCCCTTTTCGGGCACGGTTTCCAGAACACGGTCTCTCCTTTTATTGTCCAGAATGGTGAGTTAAGTGTCCACCATCGAACAAACACGCTCCGGGGTCTGTTTCTTTTCGGCATGGCTGGGAAGGGCAGCACAGGATTCAATAGTCAGAACGCTAAAAGGTCAGAAGGGTCTGTTAGCCTCGTATTGGCCGGGTCTAATCGCGCAGGGTCAATTTCCCCTCTTTGAGTGAACACCATGAAGGGCCCCTTACCAGGTTTGGGTGTTTCGAGCTAGAAGTGTAATGCATGCACTGCGCGCTAATGATCACGTCTGCCAAGATTTGCAACGCTACGCGCCCGGGAAGGAGGTGAAATGTCAGACTGAACGCCGCTTGCCCTTGATCTCACGGGTGCGCGCACCAATGTGGGGAGGTGAAGTACAACAAGGAATGGTACTGTGTACGTCGCAGTAGTACCGTGAACGTGGAATAGAAATATTAAAACATACAAACGGAATGTGTGCGCGCTTTTATTTATTTATTTCTTAGAATCGACAGCGATGCGAGACTCAGCTGCCTATATTTTGTTTGCGTTCGTGGTCTCGCCGTTCCGGCGTCGTGCCCTGACAACGCTTAGCATGTTCTTGGTGTATCGTCTCTTACAGAAGTTCCAGCGGTGCGACGCGCTGTGTCGTGGTAAGGATACAGGATACATACCAGCCTCTTCAAACGCCTAAAGGGATCCATCCCACAGAAACAGGCAGTACACTATAGAGTGAACGCCGAAACGATGCAACACCCATTGTGCGCACGACCTGGCTTGGGCATGTCATGTGCACATAGTGTAATCTTGCGTGCGCATGGCGTGTTGATGCGTCTACGTCCGGTGATCTTCCGGCTCCGAGTTTCTGTGTTACCGAAGAGGGCAGGGAAGGAATCTGGCTTGCGAGTGGCAAAGGTTTCAAGCTCACCCACCGGCATCATGCTTTCGCGGCTCGTAATGAACCAATTAAAAAGCTATTGTGGTACAAAACTCTTCATTGGGCACGCAAACACTTCCAGTATCTGAATAAAATTTCTCACGTAACCTGGTGAAACGCCCTTTAAGAAGTAAATTACAAACGAAACAAAAGCCATTTGCACATCTGATTTTTTTACCTACTTTCCCCTGACGGCACTCCATGGTTTCGCATTCGTTCTCCCTATTCCTGCTGCTGCGCACAGGCACCTCCTGTTTCCTGCCCCCCACCACGCCCAAGTCTTCAAGGAGGTGCTCCAATTCCATGGGAACGCTGGACTGGAAAACCGGCGGTAAAAGCCGCTCACCAAGCGCTGGCCAAATCCTCGGCCATGGACGCCACTCTCCTCTTCTTCCCCTCTCCTCTTCCCGACTTTATTTTCCTCTCCCCATTCCACTGTATACGCTGGGACGTGCTCCCATTTAGGGTTGCAGAAATAGCGTCTTTTCCTCTCCCCTACTCCAACCACTCGCGCCATGTCAGTGCGATGGGATAAGGTGGCCGGCGCGTCCCATTTCACTGCTGCTACCGGTTGCTTCCCGGATGTTTGTTGAACTAGGGAACTATGTTGTTGCGCCCCATAGAGTTCCGAAACGTCAATTTTGCCCGGTAACATGAATTACGGTCTCAAACTGTACTCGAAAGCAAAATTTGAGGTTAAATAGCGTTCATATAGGCACCAATATTGAAAATAGGCATTTATGGGCACCTATAGACATTTAGGCACAAACCCCAAAAATAGGCATTTATAGGCACTATAAAAACACTATAAAAGCCCTCCTTAACCCCTAATTCATGCTCATATATCAAAGTGGCACGATAGTAACGCAAGGAAAAAAATAGGCATTTGCCTATAATCCGGTCTCTAGTGATGACCAATTCCGAGCAGTTAATATCCCGGAGCAGTTCGTTGGGTATGCGATTTCTAATGTCGATGAATGCAGAGCGCCCTGGACGCGTAGTGCCTTTGATCCCTGCTCCCTTCCAAATGCGGTTTAAACTCGCGTTCAGCAATACGTGGTCTGAAAAATCAGGCCTCGTGCAACGGTTTTCCCTCAGTCACAGCCACATATTCGAATCCACTTTTTTTCTTGTTTTGTGCATGAGGGCTACTTGACTGGCAGGATATAAACGTGTAGTTCCTTTGACATTTATATGGATCCCCCCATTAACTCTGGCCGCTGCTTACGACACTGAGCCATTCTTTTCATTAAAATTCGCTGTCTGCGTGATCAAGATGCCCAATAGAGTTTTGGGAGCTGGAAACACGCTGGCTAGCATTTTTTGGCACCACGTACTGGAGCGCCAGCTGCTAAGACATCCCCAAATATTGATAATTTGGCTCAATTTGAAGAACAAGAAAGCAGCCAAGTAGCCAAGCCATTTTTTCTGCCGCTACCGGCCTAAAGAAGCAGCCAAATTGGCGCAAAGTAGCCGAACCTGGCAACCCTGGCAGGCGGGACATATTTACGTTTATTCAGTGTAGGTATGCGCTGCACTGACGTCACTGCCTCCTGGATTGGCCCACCCTTTGACCAAGCGACGGTGTAATGTGATGACGTCATCATGTGACGTCACGTTGTATGACGTCATAATGACACACACATATTTTGGCGATCCACGACCTTATATGGTGACATCATGACATGATGATTTTTTTTTTGCATCACTCGTGTTGACACCGCCGCCGTCGCCGACGGTCAGTTATTGCCGTTTGATGAGACATCTAAGGCTTTAGCCTTAATAAATGCTATGCGTACTCAATTTAACTCGCTACAACCATCTATAATGGCCGTCATAAGCTATCGTTGTACCTATATGGTGAAGTAGCGCACTTTGGACGAGGACAAAGAAGACAAGAAGGACAAGAAGGTCTAAGCTATGTCAGGGCATTTTCTCGCGCTGCAGAACTCCAGGGCAATGGTTCGACTCTTGGCCCCGGCGGCCTCATTTCGACGATGGGGGCGAAATGCAAAGAACACCTCTGTACTCAAGCTTATGTGCACGTTAAAAAATCCCGAGTGGTGTAAATTAGTCCGGAGTACCCCCCGATACATCGTGCCTCATAATAATATTGTGGTTTAGGTGGGCAAAACCTGAGAAATTGTTATTATTCATTTGGGAGAATTCGAACAGCATACGCACACCCTACACGTTACTACATTACTGAGGGAATTCGATTGAGTAAAGCCAGGCGGGCTGTGGACCCGTTTGGTTAACTCCTTGTCGCGACAAAAAGCCCTTCGAATTTTTACAAATTTCCTGCCCTTCCACAGGTGCACCACGCGTGCGCGTCGATTTTGGTGCAGCACGACGGAATTTGCTCTCCTCCACGAAACAATGTTTATTGAACCGGTGCACGCGATCACAAGAAGCGCTTACACACTGAACTTAAGAATTGCGCCAGTATAACTTATGCAAACGGTAGACGCAATCTTGCACAGGCTGCAATAGCACACTCTACATTACCAAGCGACTATACGGCAAGAAGCGTGACAACTAAATCATTGTGCCTCTCAAGATGGATAAAAAAAAATTGGGAGGGTAGCGGCGGGTTAGCAACTTGTTTTCGTTTTCTCTACTCAGTGTGACACTGCCAAGAAACACAGTCTTTTTTAGATGCGAAGCATCTTATGCTCGGGGCTATGTCCGTCCCTCCCGCGTCTGTCCCGCGTCCCGCGTCCGGCCACTTTCATGAAGTAGGGAAGCACCCACTATGCGAACCAGAACACTGTAGTAATATGAAGGCCGTCAACCACTACTACAGTCATCAGAGTCATGGCCGAGACCACAGAGAGGCTGCTTAGCAATGGCGAGGCAGGTGGTGTCTGTCGTCCAGGTTGACCCCATTCCTTGATCTTGCTTGCATGTGTTTGGAGGGGGCTTAGTCCATCCCGCGTCCCACACCACCACAGCGCATGCGCGTCCCCTCCTCCTCTCTCTCCTACGCTCACCCACTTTCTCTCCTCTAGGAATCCTCTACTCTACGGAGCGTCCCCTCCCCTATCCTCTCCTACGCTCACTCCCTTTTTCTACTCTACGGAGCGGCTCTCAGGTCCCACAGCCCCACAGCCCATCTCTCTCCTCTCCTACGGTCCTCTCCTCTAGGAATCCTCTACGTAGCGGCGCGCACGACAGGTGGTGTGACAGCTGCATACTCCGCAGGGGGCGCCACGGTAGTTCCGCGGTATGAAAATGACGGAGCGCGCGCGCCTCATTCTCTCTCCTTTGCAGCGCCGCGATGAGCGCCCGGGCCGCTGCCGTGAAACGAGAGCGGCAACGTTCCGCCCGCTCAAGCTAATTATCTCCCCGCTGCTTCGTATCCACACATGGTTCCCTTTAGCGGGAGATGGGGAAGTTTTTTTTCCACGCAATAAAAAAAGTCACAGTTTCGCCACAAGGGCAAAGTAATAAATGCGATAGCAAGAAATTTTAATGTCACACGATGAACTACAAGCAGCTCCATACCTGTAGCACGCCGCTAAAGCACAAAGAAGGACGCTCGACAAGAACGCGCAGGTGTAAACAGGACAAGCGTGAACTAACAACAGTCACAATTCTGACGTCTTTGTGTTTGAGCAACGCGCTGCAAGTGCCGACAATGCAGAACCCGACACTCTCATATATTCTTTTTTCTTTTAAATTGCGGCGCGTGGAGTGGCCCCTTTGCGTCTCCTACCACGCGGTGGCATCTGACCCAAATATGTTCCCAGCGTTCTTTTTTTTTTTCGTTCGGCATCACGAGCGGGTGTACAATGGGGCCACATTTTTATGCGCGTCTCAAGGGCACTTTTGGAATTGAACGAAAATGTAGGAGCGTTGCGTGATAGAAAACACGCTCATGCTCCTCCGAGATCTGCGTGCCACCACAGGTAAATGGAGTATATAAATAGCTCGCCGTTATTACGCCCAAACATGAATGGCGCGTGGTTGAGTGGAGTAACGCAGCGCGCCGCGGAGCAAGGGGGCACTTGTTCGAATCTATGATCGGGTGCTTCGGAATTTTTTGTGCCTTTTTTATATATCCACTACATACACATATCCGGTACACGACGGCGACGGAGACGGGAAAAATACGCCGAAAGTGTCCATATAATTGCTATCGCAACAAAAAACCGAGTGCTCCAGCGCCTTCCACATGTCTCCCCCTATATTCACCACTTGTGGTGCGGCGGCTTCAACAAAGAAAAGAAATTGGCATGACGCTGGTCAGGAGCGTTTAAACTTTCATCCTTATCTTTTTTTTTTACTTTTTACAAACATACATACGATAACAAACATACAGATGAAAGTGCCTTAACTTCATATTTATTGTTTCCGTAGTGATACGTGCAAACAACAGGAGAGGTTAGGAAGAACGAAGATCCACAGTTGGAAGGAAACTGCAGCTTTTTTTATAAGTTACAAAATCATATACATATAGCTAAAAAGGCGTCCAGTGCAATCCGTACAGAAAATATACACAACTGGCAATACACAAGACACTTCGACAGTTTTGCTATATTTGAGCAATATAAGGATTAGCGCAACATCTGGGTAGAAAATGAAATACTCTCACGCTTAAAAAAAGAATGGCTGAATACGATAGGTTGGCAAACTCACTCATGAGTCGACTGCTCGCACCAGTGGCTCGCACCATCTCAGACTCGGATCGAGCCGCGAATCTGGGTGTGAACCAGTCCGGATAAGCAATACTTTTCTAAGTCTGAGTCCTACTTAGTTAGATTGAGCAAAATTTTAGTGAGACTGAGTCCGAGTGAGCCCTAAGCGCGAAATATATTTCTTGAGTGATTCTGAGTGAGCTCGACTTTTCTTTTATTATTATTTTTATTCTTATTAATTTTATTATTACTGTAGTGGAGCAGATTCACCAACGGGTATGCGCCTGCAAAAGACGACGAAAGACCGAGGCTGCGATTGCTCGTGAGCCCGTGCTGTTTTTGCGGACCTGACGCTGCTTCACCGTGCGGTCATTAATCGTTACGACTCCATCGTAGAAATAAACCTCATCGATAAACTTCATCGCATTACTATTAATATTTTGCCTACCTTTGGGAGTAACGCTCCATTGCAATGAAGCAAGTTTCCGTTCAATTCTTTCATCTGCTAATAACCGAAATGGAGCGCTTTCCTCCATACTCGTAAAATGACGTAGACATTCGGTACGACCACCCCGGCTGCCCGGTACAGGGTAAGCCATGCGCCGACACATGGACGCGTATAACCCACAAAGCCCAACGGACATCCCACTAACTACGGGCAGCGGCTGCCGTCCCACGGCCCGAAAACATGGCGTCCCTTATGCGCCGCTGTTCACATTGCATCACGTGCCGAACCTATGGCTCCAGCCATCCGGCTTGCAGCCGGTGGGGCTGCATATGCCCGGCGCATATCCGCCGCTATACCTACAAACGCACGCACACTCACAAACACCGCCTGTGGGAAAAACGGTCGTCGGCACGTTGTCCAGTGCCCAGCCCCTCCTCTGGTCGCTCCTCCCCTCTCTACCGTCCTGGACGGAAGCGAAAGCACCCCGGGGCTGTTTGAGCAGGCAGATTGAGAGCGTGCGGGCTCTCGCTACGCGGGCACCACCACGCCGCAGGGATGGGGCGTACAAATAGAGATTAATATGGACCGCCCCGAACCTTGTGCCGTAATGCCTGGGATGCTTGCGGTTCTTCCACACTTTTTTATCAACCGTTTATCCGCTTGTTTTTTTCTACCCTCTCTTCGTGATATAACGAAGTAGGTATACCTCCCGCGTCTAATTACTAAGCAGTAATTGCTTCAACCTCTCCTCCCGCGAGAGAGCCTCTTCTTTCCCACTATTCTTTCTTTACGCACCTTTTTAATTCTCTTCCCTCCTTGCATTTGCGTGCATGGATATCGCCATTCCTTTATTTTATTTTATTTTTTCTTTGGTACGAGCTGTAACAGGGTTCAGTGACGTTCCCTTCGGTTACTCAACGACAGCTGCATGTGACGGCGTTCACGGGTTCCGCGGGGCATGGCTCGCGGTATACCGACCACATGCCGCCGCCGCCATCAACCGAACCACCATCTAATTGAACAGCTGCGGCGACAGAGGATCCTCACCGACGCAACCCGTTGGGGACCAGACATCGCGCGCCACTGTTGTCGTACACGCAATAATAATGAAAAAAAAAAAGAAGTTGAAAAAAAAAGTGAAACACAAAGGCTAATGAAATGAAACACCACCGGAAAGTTAATCACACATATTTATTTTTTTTCTAACTTTCCATTCGCCGTGTGTTGCGATGTTCGTGGGTTCTGAATGCCTGAAGCAAGAACATCTCCGGCTTCTTCATAAACATTGTATGGTTAAACCTTACACGAAGTCATGTAACTGATCATTTCTACTAGTACAAAGCCTGGTCTTGCTTCCATTCAAGATGGCGACGTGCCAGCACAGAAAACAATAGAGTTATGGTGCCTTCTATGCTGAGCCTCGATTGCTTGTTATGCGCGGCACCACGAGAATGCATTGTCGTGCGTTGCTATGCCAGAGCATAACGGTATACGGCGCCGACATTGTGTAGCACGTACGCCGACACAAGAGACATGCAGGCGCACGACCCGCACTGCTCGTGCGCGCGTAACAACGCGAAGCCCCGCAATGTACAACAATGAAGGAGGGAGAGGGGGTGCAGACGAGTGTTAGTGCGTGACGATTGTTCCCAAGATCCCCAACGCTCCCCATCCGCACCCCTCCCGCTCTTCCCACCCCATTCCGTGATGTCCATAATACCTCGGCTGAAATATCGCAGCTCGAGTCGGCGATGGCCTCGTGCGGAGCACGAGTGGGTCTTCGGGGGGTAGCCAGGCCGGTATGTCACGTCGAAGTTGCATGCAAGCTGCAATATTACAGCACGTAGCTAAACAAAGAATTCTGGTTCCATGCAGTTTCCATGAAAGATCTACCGGAGCGAAGGCTGTGGCATCGCTCAACTATACGCGTGGGAACGCGACGACGCTGTGAAGGGATGGCACTAACCTTTAAGCTCGTGTTTTGTGGTGTTCTTTTGGCGTAACGAAGTTAGAGTTCCTACGATATAATAATAATGCTCTCTACTTTGGCGAGCAATCGTTTTTGTTTTTCCTATGGTCCAGCGCAAACGGGCATGCACTTGCATAGAGCAGACGAAAACACGGCACTGCGTCTTCATCCATACGCGCTCTATCGTTCGGCCTGCTCGTTCGCGGTGCCCACAATTAAGGCATTACCGGCCATGCATTTAGGCATGAACGGGCGTGCGCGCCAATTTGTTTTTTTGAAGTATGTTTTTCTATGCATAAAATCAGAAACTTCCCACGCGTCAGTGCACAACAGCTTCGAGCTGAAGTATCTTCGACGTATTATATTTGGTTTAATATGAACGATTTGCGAAGTCACTAAACGGCTTGAACTATAGGAACGATGAAATGTAAGCAGGTCTATGCAGTTTTCAGCCATTTACATGGTCGTTGATCTGCCATTATTTGCGTCTGTTGTAGAGCCAGCGTGTTTAGAGAAACCTCTCATGGGGCTCGTGATTGCCTGCCTTCCGTAACGCAGGTAAGCATGTAAACACCCTGTTGCTGCTCCCAGTGCGGTGCGAACCACCGTAACGTTCGACGCGGTGCCGTAACACTGTATGCGACCGTGTCGGAAAAATATGGCCTGGCCGGATGCCCAAATTCGTTGAAACGTCCCACCACACTGTCGATTGACAACTTCTGAGGGTGTTATTGACCTCGACGTGGCGTGACATGGCTATTTATGGGTGAAGTGGGAAAGAGACCCGCAACCATAGATGCCAGTATGGCGGAGGTGAAAAGTGATGCTTCCATGTTTGAACACCCGATCAAACTGAAATAGTACTCAAAGCTCAAGCGCTCGCTTCGTTCTTGCCCTCGCAAACTTTGTTGTCGTTAGGTGCTTCGGCAAACTGGCACTGGGACGCCCATAGTATGGTGCCGTGAAAGAGTGGTCAACCACAGAAACAAGAAAACTTGAGGACGCTTGAGCTTCGCCTTCCAAGAGTATAACGCGATAGCACATAACTGAGTCCCCGTTCGCCTCACCCTTCTCATTCGCTTGCCGAGGCTTGGCTACTCGGTTTCCACCTCAACCGTGCCGCGAGAAAGGGAATGTCTGTGCGCATAAAGCTGGCCCCTTTAAAATCTCCTAGAATACATGCCTCCATCAAGTACCGCTGCGTAGTGCCCGCTTCGTCATAATTCATTATTTCGAAAATTAATCAAAGTGCACACTACGCATACATGAGACAATACGCGAACCTACGCAGCTCCTAAAGTGTGCAGCTGCGTAGGTTGCTCTTGCTGCTGATGATGATTTAATATTTGTGAGCTATTTTTGTAATCGGTGGGCCTTTAAACTGCCTACTGGTCACACAATTCAAATGATGTGACGCGTGGTGTGATTATACGCTTGTGCTACGCCCAGTCTTACATGTATTAACACAACTCCATGCACTACGTGACGCCTGTATGGGGTCTCTTCCCGAAACAGTTTCAAGCACTGGCGTGGCTTTGTGGTAGAACACATGCTTGCCCTTAAGACAGCCTGGATTCAACTCGGACCCATGAATTTTATTATTTGCATTCCATCACGATTTTTCGCTCAAAGACAATGCCGATGTTTCGCTGGCAACGAACGACACTGGCTGCTTATAACGCTATCCCGTCAAGAGAGAGAGATAATTTATTACAAGAAGGCAGACAGGTCGGCGTGAGCTTGTGTCCTCAGGCCTAATCCTGACACTTTTGTGCTTATTGTTACCTCTAAAGGGACGAGCGCTTATACAGAGCATCGTGAATATCTCGATAGGGCTTACGCTCCATCGGTAACAGTACATACTTGCACCGGCTTAGGATATGCCTTGAAACACTGCTGATCCGATTTAACATTTCAAATAAGGCTGCAATGAAGCCAGACAGACCTGAGGAATAATTGTTGGGTGACCAGCGTCAATAGTGCAGTTTCTCTTGGCGTTGTTATTGCACGAAGCGCGGTTTGAAACTCTTATTTTTGCTCGCATTCATTGGTCATATGCTTGGAGGTCAATCCTCTTGATTCAAAGAAATGAAGAAAAGAAATGTACAAGAAGTGTAGCCGCATTTCATAAAAGAAAGAGAGAGAGAGATAAAGGTGGCATTCGAGCAGATGCAAGCCATATTCGTGCCCGCTCGTGAAATCGAAGCATATGTCCATATTCTGAAGTTACGTCATGCAGAGAGGTATTCCACGCTCGTGCGATATGCCTTCCCGACGTCGACATCCCTTGGTCCCCACTGAACCCAACTACCTATAAGTCAGAGAGAATGCCAGCACGTGTCCCTGAATAGGCAAGGACAAGGCAGAATGGGAGCGGAAAAAGAGGTATAAGGTAGAGAAAACGCCGCACAGCGGGGCGATCACAAAGGGAGCCAGGTTCGGCAAGAGCGAAGGTTTTCGGGCCCGCGCAGGGGCTGGGAACAACAGGCAGCGGCGGAGTATATGCGAACGCGGGAGCACAAAGCGGGTGCCACGCGCGCGGTCAGGGTTTAGAAAAGATTGGCCCCCTACCCTCCTCTCCCCCCTTCCATACGCATTTATGTCTAGCTCTGACTGCGATCGGCTGGCTGGCTGACTGGCCCCAAACCGGTGGCCCGCTAACCTCCGTCGTTCCCACAGACGCTGTAGGGATCTGTTGGCTCGTGCCGCCTCAGTCGTCTGTAGCGGAGCGCCCGCATGCGAATAGGAATGGGGACGATAGGCAAGAGGGAGTGCTCCAGGGTGAACCGAAATGATCCATTCCCTTTCGCCTGTTGACTCGCATATACCGGCTCGTCCTTGGATGCATTAGAGGTTTCCATAGCGACATAGCTAGTGAACGGGCTTCGGATGAGGCGCTGCAGATGTGAAGTCGGAGAGATTAGCAAGCGCTCAAGCCGGCTGGCCATCTTGTGTAGAGAAATGGGCATAAAGGTTATAACATACTGTACTGAAATGAAATTCCCTTCTTTCCTTTTTGTGCAGTTTGCAAGCATTGATGGCAGAAGAACACTAAAAAAAGAGCGGAAATATTTAAAAACAAAAATAAACCACGTAATATGATTGCGGTGTAGGGTACGACACCGAAAGTCTATAGAAGGTAGTAAGGAACAGCATGACTGCTTGAAGCGGAGACAAAACAGTCTGTATCAAGGTCCGCTTGTCCGCAAGAAGTGCAACGCCGTGTTTAACGACTTTCGCTCTCAGGATGGTCTTGGCCAGTGTCTGAAGATTCTTTAGGCTAACAAACGGTGATTGGCAGTCTGTTTAACGCATTTGAAAGCAATTTTTTGGGCGCTCTAGTTAAACAGGGACCTTCACAAGGAAAACGGGCAATCGTCTCCGCGAAGGCTACAATTATCTCTCGTGCGGTTGTTCGCAATTGAGGTCCGGAACCAGTAGGAGTTCGCGAATGTCACGGAAAGCTAGAGATTACTCAAAAGCGTTAGCCAACAACATTCTACTTGATGAAACCAGACGCGACGCAGCATCTTTTGTGTTTGGTTGTAAAACGATGACTTGTAGAGCGCTTGCACAAGGAATACCAGAAGCAATAACTTAAAAGATGAACTTCTCTGTCTTACAACTTCATATATAGCAAGCCAGTATCACGGTCGTGCACGTTCTAAAAGTTCGGAAACGACTTCTTTCAAAGGTAATTAAGCGCAGAAGGATTCAATAGACGGAGATACACGAGAAGGCACAGAAACTATAGGGTATACATTCAACAGTCTTTGTTGTAAGCCTGTTCACAACTCACAGGGGGTAATATATTTCAACAACGAATTAAAGAAGAACGAAGGTGGCTCATAATACAGCTGCAGCAATTAACCTAGACCTCACTCGAGGCTGCGGACACAGCGCACACCACCAGTACTTGCACATAATCGGATATGTACTAAGATTTCGATAAATACCTTCTTAGAAACTTACATTATGGCTCATATTGCAATATACAGGGTGTTTCAAGAAATGTGTCCACTATTTTTAAAAAAATCAGGAAAATGCGATATTTGCTCACTGTCTTCACAGCGGCTTTTTCTGAAGCGACAAGCATCTTAAGATGGTTGAAGATATGATTTGGGACAGTAATTAGGACAGCTAAATTAATTAACTTTTTAATTAGAAGAGTGTAGTGGTTAAGTTCAATGGGAGAATTAAAGTCCTTCATGCGAAGAACCCATTTTAGCTTTGAGATTTCAAAAAAGCGGCCTGTATTTATTATTGTGGCGTAATGAAATTCAGGCGAATTCAACGGTGAAGCCAAAACCCAAGCACCGATGAGCGCAACAAGCAGACGACTAGAATGACGTCACTGTTCAAGACAACGTTTACAGAGGTGCAGTTCTTGCCCGTTCGTTAACGTATGTGCGTCATGCGTGCTACTACTGCAAGCGCAGCCCACACACTCACACCAAGAAGTCGGTTGATGGTTTATATAATGACGTTCACTCATTGTGGACGTCTCAGAAGAATGTGGCAGTTGCGCTCTTCCGCGTTTCGGTTTCGGTTTCGCAGCTGAATTTGGGAGAACTTCATTACTTCGCAATTATTCCTAGAGGCCGCTTTTTCGAAATCTCAAAGCTGAAATGGGTTCATCGCATGAAGGACTTCAATTCTCGCATTGGACTTAAAGGGGAACTCCGGTGCATTTTCGACCATACCGAGATAACGCCGTTTTCAAATAGTATTAACAGTCCTGCAACAACTAGGGCGGTTCATTTTGCCGACACACTCGTCAATAATTTTAAATAAGCAATGAAAAACGAGTCAAAACCGGAACCGAAACGGGGAGCTGCTTCGTACTCCATGCTGGGTACGCTATGACGTCATGGCGTCACCAAATCCGCTACACGCCACCACGGCGTAAACGTAAACATTGCTCACGTGCCTCTTCTTTCGCGGGAAAAGCAAACTGCCGATGTCTTCCGACGTGGAAACAAGCTGTGCCAGCTCGTCTGAACTGACCAGCGAGGAGTCCAGCGATGAGGAGTGCAGCTACATGAGCGCGGAAGCGTCGCCTGTGCTAGCGTCAGCGTCGCCTCGAAGAAAAAAATGCCCCCCACCTCCCCGAAGGGAATCGTGAGGAAATGCGAATGCATTTCGCGCGCGCTTCACTCCATTTATATACGGTGGTTGTGGTTCGAAGAAGGAAAAGGCGCCTAATTTCTGCAGCCCGGTCGGGAGCACGGCGCAGCGCCTTTTTTTTGCTTTTTTTTGTTTTTTTTTGTTTTTTTTTCTTTTTTTATTATTTTTTTTCATATATAGCTCCGCCGAGCTCCCGCGATGCGAGCGCCCTCACGCGTCAGAGCGCGCTCCTCCTCTCCACTCACTCTCGTTTTTTAAATTTTTTTTTTCATACATAGCTCCGCCGAGCTCCCGCAATGCGAGCGCCCTCACGCGTCAGAGCGCGCTCCTCCTCTCCACTCAGCGGAGAGAAAACACCTGCCGCGGACAACGCCAACGCCGCACAACGCCAACGCCGCACAACGCCGGATGCCTGACATAGCCCGACTATGAAATGCATTCGCATTTAAAAAATGCCCCCACCTCCCCGAAGGGAATCGCGAGGAAATGCGAATGCATTTCGCGCGCGCTTCACTCCATTTATATATGGTGGTTGTGGTTCGAAGAAGGAAAAAGGCGCCTAATTTCTGCAGCCCGGTCGGGAGCACGGCACAGCGCCTTTTTTTTTGCTTTTTCTGTTTATTTTTATTTTGTATTTTTTTAAATTTTTTTTATTTTTTTTTTCATATATAGCTCCGCCGAGCTCCCGCGATGCGAGCGCCCTCACGCACCAGAGCGCGCTCCTCCTCTCCACTCTCCGCTACTACACTCTCGCCGCGGACAACGCCAACGCCGCACGACGCCGGAGGCCTGACATAGCCCGACTATGAAATGCATTCGCATTTAAAAGCGCGCGCCGCGAGCAAGCGTCCGTCTGGGGGGGACGAGAAAGGCGTACCTAGATACGTCACGTACACAGGGTGGCCCGCATTTGAAGGTATGATTCCGGAATTGGTTACCAATTTTTAAAACTCGTTTTCCGAAAAACTAAATTACTTACGGCTGTATAATTTGGCACATATCATCAGGGCACCGAAGAGAACTTATGTTTAAAGTTTTATTTAAATCGGTGAGTATCGAAAAATCGCCGGAGTTCCCCTTTAACCACCTAACTCTTCTAATTAAAAAGTTAATTAATTTAACTTTCTTAATTACTGTCCCAAATCATGTCTTCAAACATCTTAAGGTGCTTGTCGCTACAGAAAAAGCCGCTGTGAAGACAGCGAGCAAATATCGCATTTCCCTGATTTTTTAAAAATAGTGGACACATTTCTTGAAACACCCTGTATATAGTTTAATTGAATCCACTGAGTTTGTAAGTCATACATCGCGACACCAGATTCCATAGATAATGATTCACAAAATACGCGATGAAATAGATGAGAATTCTAGTTACTTTTATGTTTCAATGCGCAAAACGGTGGTTTCGTAGGGAAGTACCGCCACCGAAATCGGCACCTCATAGAAGCTTCGCTGAAGAACGCTGCTGAGAAAGTACCTGAGATAAAAAATAAAAACCAGCTCGGATTTGTGGACAGCGATGAAAGAGCGAATCAGGTGGCGTTCCCTCCTTCAGGCTAAAGCATTCAGATATGTTGAATCACTGCTCTTTATTAGGCACCCTTTGTTAAACTTTGAGGTGGTAGTATAGTTTTACTGCTTCTTGACCATACCACTAACACAGGTTTACAAATAAGCCTTAGCTTAAGATGCTCCGATATGTTGTATCACTGCTCTTTATTAAAAACTCTTAGTTAAGCTTTGAGGTGGTAGTATAGCCACCACCTTTTATAACCACGAAATATCACGTGACAGTGGTGTGAACATGGTAAGTGTTGCCTTCATTTTTAGTGGACTAGTGGGGAGTGGTGGGACTTAGCCAATTTCTATGGCGCATATCCGTTTATGATGCCCACAAGCGCTACCACGGATCCCGGATATGAAAGGCTCGACCATGAAGAGCTTCGCTGTTAAAAGTTGCAGCCAATCCACTCAGCGAAGGTGATTGACGAACGGAGGTGACGGACGCACTCCCGTCCCTTTCGAGTGAAACACCATCGATTCCCAAGTACAGTTTAGCAAACCGGTTACAAGTACCAGGTTAACCTCCCAGCTTTTCCTTTTCATCTCTCTCTCGCTCTCTTAGGATAGTTAGAAAGAGAGAACTGAACTTTATTCTGTGAGTAGGCGCGCGTTCTCATCGCGCAGAGTTGGATGACTTCCCTTTTCCAGGTAGTCCTGTCTTGCAGCCGATGCCCGCGCCCTTTCCACCACCCGGAGCCGGTCCTGCAGAGTTAGGAAGTCAGATCAAATTGTGTGTTGTGGAGGCAAGTTTCACTCCGTCGCCCGCCCGTATTGTCTATGAGGATTCTTACGCTTTCGTATACCTTCGCAATCCGTCAGTATTTTGTCTCCCCTCTGACTATAGGATAGACTCGACCGTATGAAATCGCGCATCCCCGCGCTACTCGGACGTCGATGGTACAACGTAAGCGAAACCGTGGCGGCATGTGATCAACAGAGCTTAAACACGGACGGTGCGCGCGCCCCGCAAGCCACGGATAGACACGAATGGGGACGGTTCCGGCGCGTGGCCGCCCCACGGGTCGGGGAAGTTTGTTCCGGTCGCTGTCCGCACGCGCGAACCGCGGCGTCGTTGCGTCTGCACGGCGCTTTTGCTCACTCGGCGTTTCTCTGCTTGTGTACTCATTCATTGATTCCCCTAGCGATAAGAGACGTGCCGCCGGATCGAGATTGAACGTACGTACACACGCTCCCTCCCGCCCCGCCGACCCTTCTTTGCGCACATAGCGATTCGTCACATCGATCAGTTCGAAGGACGCAGTTTTGTAGAAACGCTCAGACTGCCACGTGGCTGCGAAACGCCACTGGTCTGTGGGAACCACTTTTTTTTTTCGTTGTTTATATTTTACAGAGAAACTGTATATGGCTATAGGTTCTGACGGATCGTGTCTGCGGACAAAAGACGCGTTGAACAAGAATTTTCAGCTAACCTATTAGGTCGACCAATCCAGCGTTTTTGCATCGAGAAAAAAAAAAGATAAAATTGGTGCAGCTACGCAGTAGTGGGGCGATGACTGAGGAAACAGAGGAGCTGATGTCCTTATCCTCCTCATTTACTTCTCCTCACTCTCACTTCTTTTTCCCAACCCTTGCTCTGCTATACCTTACACCACTATGCTATGATTTACCTTCTCCACTCCTTTCCCTCCACCTCACCCTAACGTCACTTCTCTTCACCCTCACTCATCTTTCAGACCCCTTGCTATACTATGCAATGCAATGCTATGCTTCACACTCTCTCCTGTTTCTTTATATCCTCTTCACCCTCACTTCTCTCTTCCACTACCTTGCTATGCCATACTATATATACATGCCTATGCAATGCTTCACTCTCTCCCTCCTCCTTTCCCTCCTTCTCACCGTCACTCCTTTTTCTCTACCCCGGCTGTACTATGAGGGTCAATCAAAAAGTAAGGACCGCTTGGTCCCTCCAAAAATAAATATTCGTTAGTTAAAGTTTGTATTGAGAGGTTTAGTTAAGTAAAACCCTCGTGCACTTTTTTACGTAATCACTGTGAACTTCCAAGCAGTTCTCGTACCGCTGCACAAGTTCATTTAGTCCCTCTGCATTGAAGTTAGCCGCCTGGGAATTTTTGGCTGTTTGGGTTGGTCGCAAGCATTTTAACACGAAAGTGTTTTATGCCGGGGTCCACCACGGCTCCACTGACGTATTTGCGTCACGGATATGACGTTGCAAAATATACACTAACGGAAGACAAAAAAAAAAACTTTGAAGAAAAAGTTCCGTCACCGGGAGCCGAACCTACCACCTCGCGCTGCGCAGCGCGCGGCGCGAAATGACTCGGGCACGAACCGTAAGTTCTTCGGAGTACTAACGGCGAACTATTTATATATTCTGGAGCTCTTCTTTCATTTTTTGTCGTCAGGGAAAATTCCAGGATTAATTGCATTTAGTGTGGACGTAGAAGATCTTTACTATTCGTTGCCACAGGATGAGTTGATGCAATACGTCAAAGAAAAATTGGGGAACCCTTAAGCTTCGCCTATAAGAGTTGAACGCGATAGCGATATCCTGTCCCTAGTCCGTACTTCAATCCCTTAGTGCACACTATGTAATGCGTAGCATGCTTTAAACCACGAGAAATTACGCGCGGTAAATGCGGGAAATGTTTTCGAAGTTGCTATGCACCCACTACGTGGTCTTAAGGGAATACGAGCAGTAACTTGTGTGCCTTTTGTAATGGGTACACGGCTTTGAACCACAATGTCGTTATAATATTCACATTGTCTGACGCCCGATGGCAATGTACGCTTGTACCACTCAATATTACTGCGATATTACATGTTGTATTGTGACGCCTGTATAGAGGACGCGTGCTTGCAAAGCATGAAAGTTATTTTCACTGCTATTCCAAGCAGAGGAAGTTATTTTATGCGTATCGCAAGCAGAAGCGTGGCTGCGTGGTAGAACAACTGCTTGCCACGCAGACGACCCGGGTTCGATCCTCATTCGGACCCGGAAATTTTTATTATTTATTTTATTTGCATCTTTCTCGATTTTTCGGTCACGGACAAGATGATGATTTTTCGCTCACAACCGCCGACATCGACGCCGACGCCGGAATTTTTGCAAAACGAGCTCTTCAACGCTATCGCGTTAAAATATCACTCAAGACAATGATGAGGTTGACTTGAGAAATTTTTCCGGCATGCCTGTCGAATCGTTTTTGGAATTACTTGTTTTTTACCTTCGCAACACGTTTGTCTGTTTTAACAGTATTCATTCAGAAGTCAGGAGTTTCTATTTGGTCAAAGGTTGCTCCGGTTTTAGGTTCAATTTTCTTAGCGAAATTAGACCAGAAAATTGAAAGGAAGTCACCTGGTAGCGTAAAAAAGATTTTCCTTTTCGTTGACGATTATTTGGTGCTTGGCAGCTGTTCGTAGTTGGAGACTTTTAAAGATACCTTGCTTTAAACAGCATGGTGATGGTTTGAATTTTACATATGAACTGCCTACGGGCAACAAACTGCAGTTTTTAGACGCGACGTTATCTTTTCAGTCTGACTACACGTGTTACATGTATGCATCAAGATCTGAAAAACCAATTTTGAATTTCAGATCTTCCCATTCAAAACTAGTTAAGAACAGCATTGCTTTCTCCTGTTTTAAGTCTGCACTGTCGAAGACATGCTGCCACCCGATGAGGCAGAGTCTTGAAGGCCAGGTTGCTCAATTGACGCAAGCAGGTTTCCCGTCCTCGTCATTGCTCGCAACGTGCGAGAGAGCAGCACAATATTATAAATCACAATCTGATTCGAAGAAACCATGCGAACCAGACAAGATGAAACTGACTGTAATCCCATATGTCCATAGCCTCTCGCATCGCCTAAAAAAGATTGGCAGAAAGTACAATGTGAATGTAGTATGTTCCGCTAAAAGCAAACCTAGTCGTGTGTGCCCCGTGGTTGAGCGTATGTACAACAAAGGATGTGATAACTTTGCTAAAAAATGTGACATTCGCCATACCATGAAGTTCATAGAATGCAACAAGAGTGGTGTTGTATACCAATCACCAATGTCATGTGGTCGCGCGTATGTCGGACAATCGGGACGGTGTGCAAACGTTCGACTCCGTGAAAACCGTTCTTCCTTGAAATACAGGCCAAGTAGCCACCTGTCCCTTCACTGCGCAGAGTGCAAATGTACGCCGTGTTTTGATGATGCAACTGTACTATTCCAAAACGGCGATCACACAACTAGAGAGGTAGCCGAAGCTTTTTTCATTGCGAGATCGGGAGATAAAAGCATAAGCCACCCATCGTTATCCCTCTCTGATAAGGAACTTGGTTTGCTGATCTCAGGGCTGTAAGATAGTAAATTGAAGTGCTGATTATGCTTTTGCTGTTGGAGTCACTGCGCATGACCAGTTGTTCTATGTATATATGTTGTCTTTCCGAAAAAATAAACGTCAGTTGAAAGTTAGCGCCTGTATCGTCTTACGCGCCTGTGTCCCTGTGTTTTTTTACGCTATTCAAGTATACCTTGAGGTACACCATAGTGCTACACAATTTTGCCTCGTTGCAACTATTTCGCTTCACTTTTACAAGCATCAAACCCTTCCTCGTTGGTACGATGAAAAGCGCCTCCTGAAGCGTTTGTTTGTGGCGAGTCATTAAGCATATTGTCGTGCTATGTCCTTGGTTTACCATGAAAGACTGAAACGGCACACTGCTTTAACGCGAGTGGGACAGGGGCCTATATGCAATATAGCACTGATCGTAATTAGCACATTTAGCCATGAGAGCCACAACAGCTCTAAGGCAATCAAGCTGTGTGACAGTATGTTACTGCGCAATAACCACTGTTAATCGGACAAGAGAGCACATCACATGTTCTCTTCCATTACATTTTTTTTGTTTTTGTATTCATGTTCTTATCCTTTGTTCAGGATAACAGTTCAGGTGCTACCAGTAAAGCTCTCTGCTTTGTCTGTGAAATGTTTATAACATATCCAGCAAGCTGCAAAGGAATGAAATACAATGCGAAATAGTTAAAATAACGGCGCCTGCAGGGTAGCACACGCAACACCGCGTTTTGTCCGCCGCGGTGGATCAGTGGCAACGGGGCTCGGCCACTGACCCGAAGGTCGCGGGTTCGATCCCGGCAGCGGCGATCGCATTGCGGTGGAGGTGAAATAGTAGAGGCGCGTGTACTGTGCGATGTCAGTGCACGTTGAAGAACACCAGGTGGTCGAAATTTCCAGAGCCCTCCGATACGGCGTCCCTCATAATCATATCGTGGTTTCGGGGCGTAAGACCACAGATATTATTAATTAACACCGCGTTTTGCCGGTTTCCACGCTTACACTGTGACGCAATGATAGCGATACGCATATCAGAAAATGGTACGCTCCTGCGCCTTATATTACCTCGTAATCTAATCATCCTATATGAAATTGAAATGTACTCTACTGCACCTCAAAGTTAAAGGAAATGTATTTGAGGGCTTCCTGAACCACATGTAGTTTTGCGGCTGCGAATTTTTGTAGATATAAACGCTGAGTGGACGTCCGGAAAATTTCTTTTAAGGACGATAGTCTATCTTGGGATACTTCAACGCAGAAATTTTGGTCTGTCTGTCTGTCTGTCTGTCTGTCTGTCTGTCTGTCTGTAACCCGATTCAACTACTCGGCCAAAGTTTAACTACTTTCTGAACGCCCAGCCAACTTGAACAGTGGTTTGCGTGCATACCTTGTGAACATTGTCGATCAAAAAGCAAATATTACGCATATCTGAGGCGCAACAACAATACGGAAGTATTTAGTGGTGTGTTCTTTTATAGAGGGGAGACTCTCTGCGCGTCGGAGAGTGTGTTCGCGCGCACATCGCGCTCCGCTGCGAATGCCAATTTTGACCGGTCAACGGCCTCGAATCTTCCTGAGCTGCACGGATTCTCGTCCGCGAAGTTCACCTGAACATTTCGACACCTGGTTCATCAAGGTGGGCTCGTTTTTCATAATTTAAGAGGCCTTTTCGCTGCACCGGCGACTCAGCCTAGGTGAGGTTAGGCCTAGCCTTCCCGCCTACGGCGTTGGGACGCCAGCTGCGAGATGCCGCAGCAGATCGCCATGGAAGGGGACGACATCAACCCTGCGGAACTACAAGGCAACGGATGGTTCTCCGTTCTCAAGAGACGGCAAGAATCGCGAGAGAAATCACACGCAGCCCGCCAGCCGGGAGCGCAACGAGGCCCGAAAGCGAAGCCAAACGCTACTCTACGACACGTCGCAGATGCGAGCCGGCTGCCGGCGATGCCACGCAGTCACAATCGAGTCATCGTACGACCGGGCGGCGGCCTCAACGTGCAAGCCTGCAACCCGCACAGGATTCTCGCCGCACTAATCATGGCAGCTCAGCTAGCGCCGTCAATAACGGAGGAGGACATTATTTGCCTCAACTCGATGCAGAACATTTTTGTCGTCAGCACGCCCAGCGCTACTAATGCAGCAGCGTACAGTCGAGTAACCGAGATCATCCTCACCGACCAGAGACACCCGGTCACGGCCTACCTTTCACCTGCCGGCATAACGAGTCGAGGTGTGATTCGCGGCGTCGGCACTGACTTCGACGACGCCGCACTCAACCGCATGCTAATGCAACCACGCAACCCAAGCCTACTGGGAGCGCGCCGCATCAAGAACACTGCAACGGTGATTCTGATCTTCAACGGGCTGAAAGTGCCCAACTACGTCTACTGCGGCCAGTTCATCTACCGCTGCACGTTGTACAAGCGTCAAATCGACACCTGCCGCAACTGCGGCCAAGTGGGCCACCGCCAAGACGTGTGCCCCACTCCTTCAGCCAAGGTATGCGACCAATGCGGACACTTACCAACCGACAACCCACACGTGTGCCACCAACCAGTGTGTGCTTTATGCGGCGAAGCACACCGCACGGGCGACCGCGAATGCCGACATCGCTACCAGCTGCCTTACCTGGTGCGCCGCCGTCGTCAGCGCCGTCGCCGACGAAAGCAAGCCCAACAGCAAACACCCACCCCAGGACCCAGCCCGGTTCCTGCCAAGACTACCGAACCCCACGGACCTCTCCCAGGCCCACGAACTTCTGCCCCCCTGACAAGCCTACCTGGGCCGACAAGGTGGCAGGCAAAGGTGAGACCCGCGCAGCGCAGTGTCAGGGACACTTGCCACAGCAACCTGACCCGGAACTAGCACAGCTAAAACGCATGTATGCGGAGCAGGCTAAAGAAATCAAATTGCTTAAAGAAGAGCTAGCTAAACACCAGGCCCCCGAATCGCGCGAGGGTAGCGTTAGCAGTGGCCCCGTCTCGACACGCGGCGCTAAGAAACGAGCATGCCCGACGCCTCAGGCCGAAGAGCAATCCGAGTTTGACCGGTTTACAGCTAACATATACGCGATACTCGAACAGTACCGCGCGGAGACCCTGGCCGAGTACAGCGCTTTCAATGCTAAACTCGAGAGCATGCAGAAACAACTTAACGAGCTGGCTGCATGGCCAGCACAAATGGATGCGAGGACTAAGGTGTTGGAGGAGGACCTGGCACGCAGACAGCGCGCTGGGCTAATACCTAGGCCTTAAAATGGCGTCGTCACCATCATTCACAATTTGGCAATGGAACACTAGCACCCTCCGTACGCGGAGAGAAACGTTACAACAATTCATTGGCTCTATAACCCAACGACCGGCCGTCATTCTCCTGCAGGAAACGCGTATCGACCGATTCGCTCTTCGCGGATACAGGGTCGAGGCCGTCTGTGGGAACAAAGCTCGAGGCATAGCCACCTGCGTGGCTAAGCCTTACGCTTACACTACACATGCAGTACGCCCAGACCTCAAAACAGAGCATCAGATGGTAGAAATCATCCCCAACGCTCACATTAAGCAATCTATATTTATTCTTAACGTGTACAGTTCCCCTTCACACAGCACAGAAACATTCACCACCCTAATAAGTAAAGCGACGCAAATAGCAGGCCACCATCCCCTCATCATCGCGGGGGACTTCAACGCCCCCCACGTAGACTGGGGTTACAATCGCACAACACAGAAAGGACGCCACTTACAAATGCACATCACTCAACACAATCTCGTGTTACTTAACGACCTCTCTACCCCCACACATATAGGTAATTCAGTGTCACGGGACTCATCCCCTGACCTGACCCTAGTACGCAACATATCGAATCCCACATGGGTTAACCTGCAAGCTAACCTAGGTAGCGATCACTTTATCTGCAGCACTACATTCAATATAAGCAGCCCCGCGCCCAGACACTTTAAAATAGTCGACTGGGACTTGTTTAGGCAAATACGCAAACGAGACACCAACCATTACTCTTCCCTCACTGAACTCTTTACGAGACTACAACGGGACGTAGAACAAGCTACCAAAAATATCTCTACAACACGCAACATCGACCACATGGACAGCCACCTCGCACATCTCCTGGAGGCTCACAAAAGTCTTCAAGACAGATGGCGAACGCAAAAACTTAATCGTAGGCTACGAAAACGAATTGCACTGCTCAACCGACAAATAGAAGAATACAGTGAGATACTAGTACGCCAACAGTGGAATGAGGTGTGTAATTCGCTCGACGCACGCATGAGAAAAGGTCTCAAATGGGACCTTCTCAGGCACCTGCTCGGCGACAAGCCCACCAAGTCAGAGCAACGACTAACCCTAGATAGACTTTTACACAAAGCGCGAGGGCAGCAACTTACAGATGCGCAGATTTTAGATGCTACAGCAGCCCGGTATCTATGCACAGAACCTAGCTCGCATGAAGACTACCCACCTTACGCGGGGGCCACACACGACCCATTTGACGAGGCTATAACCAACGCTGAAATACGCGCGGTAATAGCAGAGCTCAACACTAAGTCAGCCCCGGGTCCTGACGGAGTCACCAACAAGCTGCTCCGCAACCTGGCTGACAATGACATTGACTCACTAACCACCCACATGAATGAGGTTTGGGAGAAAGGGAGCGTCCCGCCAGAATGGAGGGCCGCGACCGTCATTCTCATTCCCAAACCGAACAAACCCCTGGAGCTCGACTCTCTACGACCCATTTCCCTCACGTCCTGTGTGGGAAAGGTCATGGAGCACGTCATTCTCCGCCGAGTCACAAGTCATGCAGAGCAAATGCACCTCTTCCCATTCAATCAAGTCGGGTTCAGGCCGGCTATGGCCACACAGGACGTACTCCTCATGCTGCAGGAGACGCTACTTAGAGTAAGGAGCAAAGACCTCAAAGCAATTCTAGCTCTCGATTTAGCGAAAGCTTTCGATACCGTAAACCACGCTCATATACTCCGCGAGATTCAGGAGGCAGGCTTAGGCCGCCGCTTCTACGAATACGTCCGCTCTTTCCTGAGGGCCAGAACGGCCACACTTAAAGTTGGAGACCTCAACTCCCACACCTACAACTTAGGCCCGCGTGGCACCCCGCAAGGGTCGGTGCTCTCACCGTTTCTTTTCAATTTAGCCCTCAGACAACTTTCGCAAAAGCTGAAACACATCGAAGGCGTAGAACACGCGTTCTACGCCGACGATATTACTATTTGGCGCACTGGAGGCAGCGACGGAGAAATCGAAGCAAGCCTTCAGGAAGCAGTCAATACAGTAGAAAATTTTTTGAAGCCCACGGGCCTCAGACTCTCGGCATCTAAGTCCGAGTTGCTGCTTCTGCCACCACAACACGGCCGCAACAACGGCGAACCAACCATACACCTCTCCACAGCGGACGGCTCGGATATCCCAATAGTGTCGTCGGTTCGAATTCTGGGCGTTACCCTGCAGGAGAATGGCAAAAACGACTTAACAATCACACATCTCACCAAAAAAGCTGGGGCAGTCATTCACCTCGCCCGACGCGTCGCTAACAGACACGCGGGACTCACAGAAGAGAGCTTACTACGCATCTTTCACGCGTTCTTAATGTGCCACGTTCACTACGTGGCCTGCGCTCACCCGTGGAGCAAAGGCGATGAAACTAAAATAGACAACCTCATCCGAAAATGCACGAAACGAGTACTTGGTCTACCCATGACGACAAGCACGCAGCGCCTGCTAGCCCTTGAGTTACATAACACGTTCAAAGAAATCACAGAAGCACAAAGAATGTCCCAGCTCATACGCTTGTCCTCGACAGCTGCGGGCCGGGAACTCCTCTCACACATAAGTCTTCCTATCCCAACTCAAGTCAACGATTCAACACCATTACCGCAACACCTTCGCGCTAAAATCACCGTACTACCCTTTCCCAGAAACATGCACCCGGTGCATAATCGGACTCGAAGAAGGGCACGCGCTCAAGCCTTACTAAAAGCAGCCACCCTACACGCAGCAGACGTGGCTTTTGTAGACGCCGCTAAATACGTAGACAAACCCTACTTTGCGGCTGCGGCGGTCGCCCCCGACGGGACAGCCCTCAATGCTCTTACCATACAAACAATGAACGCCTGCGAGGCCGAACAAGTGGCCATTGCCCTTGCTCTAGCCCTCCCCTCAGCGCGACACAATATTGTCACGTGGTCGTGACGTCGACGAAGGCGGCAGGCGACGTGTCCAAGATGAAACTGTTTATTTTGGCCGAACTTGTGGCCGGTAAACGGAAAGTAGGATTACAGCAATACACGCTGGCACTGATAGCGGCGAACAGAGCGTCGGCCGTCGATCAACTAAACATCGTTGGAACGCGCCGGCTTTTATAACTCACGCGTCGAACATTCTAGCCTTATCACTAGTCGTCGCGCACGCTCTGGAATAATCTTGAGTGTTAGCGTCTTGCGTGCAATCTTAACAGAACGATCTACTACAAGCGAGAAGCTTCTGGAACAATAAGGCGCGGTCTGCGCCGAGTACTGCTGATAGTCTTTGTGGGCGGAAACCGAATACAGTGAAAGAAACGCGCGTGGCAATGCCCCCTCTGAAAAGGCATCGTCCCGATGCTTAGAACAGAACACATGGTAAAAATTCATGCAACAATAAATAACGACAATAAATCAAGAATGTTCAATAAGCAAGAAAGTCCCATGAAAGAAAAAAAAGGACAGTCCTCAGGTTCACTACCGCGCGTAAAACGGCTTGAGGCGCACGACATGGACGACTTCCGGTCGCGCGCGGGGCCGTTGAGAGTTCGAAATGCCGTCGGGGACAACCTCGTAGTCGAGTGTGCCGAGACGTCGAAGCACCCTATATGGTCCGAAGTATCGTCGCAGAAGTTTTTCGCTAAGTCCGCGGCGTCGTATCGGCGTCCACACCCAAACGCGGTCACCGGGCTGGTATTCTACGAACCGTCGTCGAAGATTGTAGCGGCGGCTGTCAGTCGTCTGCTGATTCTTGATCCGCAGGCGAGCGAGCTGTCGTGCTTCTTCGGCGCGCTGTAGGTAGGCGGTCACGTCGATGTTTTCCTCATCGGTGACGTTCGGTAACATGGCGTCGAGCGTCGTTGCCGGGCTCCGTCCGTAGACCAACTTGTATGGCGTCATCTGCGTCGTTTCTTGCACGGCCGTGTTGTATGCGAAGGTCACGTACGGAAGGATGGCGTCCCACGTCTTGTGTTCGACGTCGACGTACATTGCCAGCATGTCGGCGATGGTCTTATTTAGACGCTCGGTCAGGCCGTTGGTCTGTGGGTGGTACGCAGTGGTCCGGCGGTGGCTTGTGTGGCTGTACCTTAGGATCGCCTGAGTTAGGTCCGCGGTAAAGGCCGTACCTCTGTCGGTAATGAGGACCTCTGGGGCGCCATGACGCAGTACGATGTTCTCGACGAAGAACTTTGCTACCTCGGCGGCACTGCCCTTGGGCAGGGCCCTTGTCTCGGCGTAGCGGGTGAGGTAGTCAGTAGCTACGACGATCCACTTGTTTCCGGAATTCGACGTCGGGAACGGCCCCGGTAAGTCCATGCCGATTTGCTGGAACGGCCGGCGAGGTGGCTCGATGGGTTGCAGAAGTCCGGCTGGCCTAGTCGGTGGTGTCTTCCGTCGCTGACAATCTCGGCAAGTCCTCACGTAGTGGGTGACGTCGGCAGTGAGGCGAGGCCAGTAGTACTTTTCTTGTATCCTTGCCAGCGTACGGGAAAATCCAAGGTGTCCAGCCGTGGGGTCGTCATGCAAAGCATGCAGAACTTCTGGTCGTAATGCCGAAGGTACTACGAGGAGGGAGTCGGCCCGAAGTGGCGAGAAGTTTTTCTTTAGGAGAACGCCGTTGCGCATGAAAAACGACTCCAGTCCTCGTCTGAATACCTTTGGAGCCACGGTGGCTTTGCCCTTGAGGTATTCCATAAGACCCTTGAGTTCCGGATCGGCGCGCTGTCGCTCGGCGAAGTCGTCGGCACTTATGGTTCCCAGGAAGCCGTCATCATTTTGGTCGTCCAGCGGCGGTGGGTCGACGGGGGCACGAGACAGGCAGTCGGCGTCAGAATGTTTTCTTCCGGACTTGTAAACGACGGTAATGTCGAATTCTTGAAGTCTCAGGCTCCACCGTGCAAGGCGACCAGAAGGGTCCTTCAAGCTAGCTAGCCAACACAAGGCGTGGTGGTCGCTCACAACTTTGAAGGGCCTGCCGTAAAGGTAGGGGCGAAACTTTGATGTAGCCCAGATGATGGCAAGGCACTCCTTTTCTGTTGTGGAGTAGTTGGCCTCTGCCTTTGATAGCGACCGGCTAGCGTAACTGATAACCCTTTCCAGTCCGTCCGTCCTCTGCACAAGGACGGCGCCGAGTCCTACGCTGCTCGCGTCGGTGTGCACTTCTGTTTCGGCGTGTTCGTCGAAATGCGCAAGTAACGGAGAGGTTTGCAGGCGTCGTTTTAGTTCTTGGAATGCTTCCTCCTGCGGCGTTTCCCACTTGAACTCGACGTCCGTCCTGGTGAGGTTAGTGAGAGGCTCGGCGATGCGGGCGAAGTTTTTAACGAACCGCCTGTAATAGGCACACAAGCCGAGAAATCGACGCACGGCCTTCTTGTCGGTGGGTGGCGGGAAAGCAGCGATGGCGGTTGTCTTTTGCGGGTCGGGGCGTACTCCGGATTTGCTTATCACGTGGCCTAAGAACAAAAGTTCTTCGTACGCGAAGCGGCATTTCTCTGGCTTGAGAGTGAGTCCGGAGGTCTTGATTGCCTGAAGTACAGCTTCAAGGCGCCGCAGGTGTTCGTCGAAGTTCGAGGAAAACACAACGACGTCGTCCAAGTACACAAGGCAAGTCTGCCACTTCAAGCCAGCCAGTACAGTATCCATAACGCGTTGGAAGGTCGCGGGGGCCGAGCAAAGACCAAAAGGCATGACCTTAAACTCGAACAGGCTGTCTGGTGTTATGAAGGCAGTCTTTTCTCGGTCTCTCTCGTCGACTTCGATTTGCCAGTAGCCCGTCTTCAGGTCCATCGACGAAAAGTACTTCTCGTTGTGGAGTCGATCCAGGGCGTCGTCTATCCGTGGGAGGGGGTACACGTCCTTCTTCGTGATCTTGTTCAGGCGACGATAGTCGACGCAGAAACGTAGCGTCCCGTCCTTCTTCTTCACCAACACCACGGGAGACGCCCACGGACTCTTGGACGGCTGGATTATGTCGTCGCGTAGCATTTCGTCGACTTGCTTCTTTACGGCTTCGCGTTCTCGCGTCGAAATTCGATACGGGCTCTGACGGACTGGTCGGGCACTTTCTTCAGTTATGATACGATGTTTGGCGACTGGGGTCTGTCGGATCCTTGACGACGATGAGAAGCAGTCCTTGAATTGCAGGAGCAGATTTTTGAGCTTGTCTTGCTTCTGCTTTGGGAGGCTGGGGTTGACGTCGAAATCTGTTTCGGGACCTAGATTCGTCGAAGAATGTTTGGCAGTATCGGAGAGGGCGAAAGCATTGCTGGCGTCCACGAATTTCTCGATGTAGGCGACCGTCGTACCAATGTTGAGGTGCCTATATTCGTGGCTGAAGTTTGTCAGCAGTACCTTTGCTTTGCCGTCGCGCAACTCGGCGATGCCTCTTGCGACGCAAATCTGACGGTTCACAAGCAGGTGCTGATCGCCCTCGACGACGCCTTCAAGGTTAGCGGGTATTTCGGTGCCGACGGAAATGACGACGCTGGAAAGAGGCGGAACGGTGACCTGCTCTTCTATTACATTCAAGGCATGATTCTCCGGCGACGTGTGGGGCGGCAACGCTTCGTCTGACGTCAGTGTTATCGACTCAGACCTCAGGTCGATGACGGCGCCGTGTTGACTTAGGAAGTCCATCCCTAGTATCACATCCCTGGAGCAGTGCTGCAGAATTAGAAAGCTGGCGGGATAAGTCCGGTTATTGATGGTGACTCTTGCGGTGCAGACACCGGCCGGCGTTATTAGATGACCCCCAGCGGTCCTGATTTCAGGGCCTTGCCAAGCAGTCTTTACTTTCTTCAACGTCGTCGCGAAAGACCCACTGACGACGGAATAGTCGGCTCCAGTGTCGACGAGAGCGGTGACGGTGTGGCCGTCGAATATTACGTCGAGGTCGCTGGTTCGTCGTCGTGCGTTGCGGTTGGGTCGCGGCGTCGGATCACGGCTGCGTCGAAATGTTGTGGTGCTTCCATGCTGCGTCGTCAGGTTTTCTTCAGTCCACGAGGTTTCCTCGGCAGGGCTTCGTCTGCTTCGCCTCGTGTTGCGCAGATCTCGTCGCGTTGTCGTCGTCGGCGGCCGCGGAGGATCTTCGGCATTTCGTCGAACAGCAACCGCACCTCCATCGGTTGCTGCCCTTAGTTTCCCGGGTATGGGCTAGGTGACCGGCCCCGGTTTGGGCCAGTGTACTGCCGGCGGTGCGGTGACATGTAGCGGCCGGGCGACGGTGAGCGGGAAGGTCGTCGGGGCGTCCACTGAGGTCCTGCGAGGTAGTCGGCGATGTCTTGCGGTCGTTCACCCCGCTGTGGACGAGGCGCGTTGACGGCGAAACCGCGCAGTCCCATCTGGCGGTACTGGCAGCGGCGGTAAGTGTGGCCGGCTTCTCCGCAGTGGTAGCATAGTGGGCGGTGGTCGGGGGGCGCGCCAGATGTCGGTCTTCCTGCGCGTGTAGCGCTGGCTGACAGGCGGGTGAGATGGCGGCGGTGGTGGCGGCGGCGGCGTCTGGCGACGGTAGTGCGGCTGTGCGCCGTACTGACGGGGGCGTGGAGGGGGTGCACTGCGTCGGGCTGCAGCAGCGTAGCTCATGGCTTGCAGCTGCGGCTCTGGAGGCTGCGGAACGCCCAGTGATTGCTGGATCTCCTGGCGTACGACGTCAGCGATGGAATCCACCTGAGGCTGCGCTGAAGGTAGAATTTTTCGCAGCTCCTCTTGCACGATCGCTCGGATCGTCTCACGCAAGTCGGCGGTTCCCAGCGATTGGATGTCGGCATAGCTTGTAGCGGAGAAGCTGCGGTTGTATTGCCGTGTCCGCATCTCGAGCGTCTTCTCAATTGTCGAGGCTTCGGAGGCGAATTCGGCGACTGTCTTCGGCGGGTTTCTTATCAAGCCAGCGAAGAGTTCTTGTTTCACACCCCGCATTAGGAACCTGACTTTCTTCTCTTCGGGCATACTTGTGTCGGCGTGTCGAAACAGGCGATTCATCTCCTCCGTGTAGATAGAGATGCTTTCGTTGGGCAGCTGCACACGGGTCTCCAACATAGCTGCGGCCCGTTCCTTGCGGACCACGCTGGTAAACGTGCTTAGGAACGTCGTCCGAAAGAGATCCCAGGTTTGTAACGTGGATTCTCGGTTCTCGAACCACGTCCTCGCGGCGTCTTCTAGGTAGAAGTACGCGCGGCGCAGTTTTTCCTCGGAGTCCCAGTTGTTAAAGGTCGCGACTCGTTCGTACGTCTCTAGCCAGGTTTCCGGGTCTTCGCTAGGCGATGCGTGGAAGCTCGGTGGCTCTCTGGGTGGCTGCATCACGATGGTTGTAGGGGACACAGCGGTGGTCATCGTGCCTTTCGTCTTTGTCGCCGTGGCTTTCGGCTTGTCGGGCAGTAGTCCCTGCTGCGGGGGTAGTCCTTTCAGCCGGCGACTGGCTCGACTGTCCGTGAAAAGGTCGGTGTCTTCGTCACGATTTGGGCTGGGTGCACGGCTTGACGGGGGCGTCCGGTACATGGACGAAGCAGCACCTCCACCAGATGTCACGTGGTCGTGACGTCGACGAAGGCGGCAGGCGACGTGTCCAAGATGAAACTGTTTATTTTGGCCGAACTTGTGGCCGGTAAACGGAAAGTAGGATTACAGCAATACACGCTGGCACTGATAGCGGCGAACAGAGCGTCGGCCGTCGATCAACTAAACATCGTTGGAACGCGCCGGCTTTTATAACTCACGCGTCGAACATTCTAGCCTTATCACTAGTCGTCGCGCACGCTCTGGAATAATCTTGAGTGTTAGCGTCTTGCGTGCAATCTTAACAGAACGATCTACTACAAGCGAGAAGCTTCTGGAACAATAAGGCGCGGTCTGCGCCGAGTACTGCTGATAGTCTTTGTGGGCGGAAACCGAATACAGTGAAAGAAACGCGCGTGGCAATATTTACGGACTCCAAAACCCGCTGCATTGGCATACCGCCGCGGTACACTATGCCAGGCGGCCTTAAGCGTTCTAGCATCCGCTCAAATAAACGCAGACAAGCACATCCACTGGTTCCCGGGGCATGAAGGCCTCAACGTTCAACCAGGGGTCCCCAACGGTAATGAGCTGGCCCATAACCTCGCGCGAGATCTTACGCGCCGCGCGGGGATGCGGGCCGGCTCACCGGCCGGGGACCCCAACACGCACCTGGAGCCACTCCTCTCCTATCACGAGATTTGCTCGCACTATAAGTTATCTAGAAAGGAATTCCCCTCACCTCACTCAACACTAAATAAAGCGCAACAACTAACGCTTAGACTGCTCCAAACGCACAGTTACCCCAGCCCCTATATCTGCAGCAAATACCTCCCAGATATACGGCCAGAATGCCCTAAATGTCAACATCCGAAGTGCGACTTAAATCACATGCTGTGGCAGTGTCCCGCGCTAAACGCTTGCTTCGGGTCTCCTGCCACCGAGGACGACTGGATCAACCACCTCAGGAGCCCCGATAGGGTCCTTCAACACCAGGCCGTCCAGAAGGCCCAAAAGGTGGCTGGCGAGCTCAGACTCCCAGTCCCCACATGGGCGGAGCCACCGGGCCGGCCCCCGTAAGGGGTGCCCAGGCTCCTTCAGGACCTTTAATAAAGTTAATTCTCTCTCTCTCTTTTATAGAAAATACATAGATACTTAATTCTAAAGACCCTAGTGTTTCTTAGGCTGCGCTGAAAATGCGGGCTGCCTCGCAAAAGTGAAGAGCCGTCGTCTATCTCCGAGGTCGCGCGAAGTGCCGCGTGTTTCATCCGACGCACGATAGCTGGCGCAGTCTGCCCTCGTCGCTGCAAACGAGAGAATCTCTTCTCGTGGTCGCTCTGCGGGACTTCTCAGCTTTTTTTTGAGGTGTCATTCCTTTAGAAAAATGCGCTGGAGTATA
>JALIZH010021248.1:0-22996 GCA_030522465.1 Rhipicephalus appendiculatus | reverse complement strand
CACCAACCGGTTTTTAAAGTGCAGCCCTTAAGGCCAAACCACGGTACGGCCGCACGCCCGCCTCCGCTCCGTTTTTCGTGTTCCGTTCCGGTTTTCGGCCGGACAGGAGGCGGCAGCAACTTTTCAGTTCGGTCGGACGGAGCGGGCTCGCTCGCTTTCTCGATCGCTGATTGGCTGAGAAAAAAACCGGTGGCCTCTGACGTCATCACGCCTGCCCGTCTGCCGTCTGCCCGTCGTGAAAAAACATGGCGCCCGGCTGACGCGATCAAGCTGGTAGCGAAGCCTAGTCGGCAGCCGCGTAAAATAAGCTTATTAAACGTTATTGTGATTACCACTAGAGTTAATCAGCATCCGCGGAGACATTCATCGAAAGGCAGCAAGCCGGCGCAGCCTTCCTGCCCTCATCAGTGGCTGCGATCGCCTACGGAACCCGACGGAGTGTTGTGTTTACGCGAGGATCGGAGGCCAACCGATTTCGTGTGTTTCGTGCCATCGTTCGCTTTGCTTTTGGAAATAGAAAGTCATAATGTGCAGGTGTAATCTGCGTATGATACATGCTCATCGTACAAAAATGTCAAAAATATTCGATCGCCGCAAACAGCGTATGCGATTTGTATGTGATCCGTGTTCGGGGTTCGTTCTAGTGATACTGGTGCTTTGGGTGAACGGCCAGTCGTGTGTGAAGTACGGATTGGCGATAAGTTTTATTGCCTCTTTATCGCCGTCATTCGACACGTTCTGCTGCGTGTGTGCAGCTTTGCCGCTGGCGATGCGCTGTGGGGACCGCGTCGCGTCCTAAGTGCTCGATCGTGTCCCCAGTTGACGAAGTTTGCTCACGATTCACGAAATACCAGTTGGGGTATGAGCCTGCGATGTGCTGCAGTGGTGTTAGACGCAGAAGTGTTCTTTGCGGCATGTGTGTGCTCTGAAGTGGGCTGTACATGTGCGCTGTCTGTGGTGTTTTCTTGTGTATATTAGTCGTCTCGATACACAAATTCCATCAAACTTGAATTTGCTGTTTAGCTCGCATATAGCTTGTTTCAAGTTCTTTCAGCGCTTTCAAAGTTCTGTTTTTATACAGCTCTGTATTTATATATGCCCGAGAATGCTGGAGTTATGAATGACAGGTTGAGGTAGCCTTCATGTGTATTGTGTGGAAATAATACCAACAGAAAATTTCAGATAAGGCAAGTCGCGATGCGAACGACTTCTTGGTGGTCCCCAACCACAGAGACTGCTTATCGATAGTCATGTAGAGGAAGAATGCTTCAATTCTCTACAAATTTCCATTTTATAATCGAAACCTATATGCATGTAAGAGGAACTAAAGTATAACTCTAACCAAAATTGTGTGTTCAGTATAAAATCTGTTGACATATAACTGGCACAATAACTTGTATCAAACTTTGATGCCAGTTTGCCCTCATTGGCTAGCTACGGTCATGTTACAAAAGCTGGCTGAGTTGCCCAAATCAGAGCTTTCCAGTACCTTGCAGATAATCATGATGTAGCGCGAAAAGACACAACGGACACAGAGAACCACAAACCACAGGCGCTACTAACAACTTTAATGAAAAATTGAAGACACACAGAAGATATATGCTGTTCCATACGCGCAGGCACGAAAGTGACATCCGGCAGGCTACAGGGGGGCGCTAGACAAAGATTACATATCAACAGTACGATTGAAAAAACGCATATTCCGCAGCAAACAAGACAACAGACGTCTGACTAACACAATCATTACCTTTTTCTTTGATAAAAAACACTTCTAAAAGTTCTCGTGCTGTTCTATCTTTACTCCCTACCCAGGATCTTGACATCATGAAACCTTGGCGCACATGCGCAGCCTTTGCAATGCGCAGAAAGATGTGCATTCATGTCCTTGTTCAAATTATTTGTGTGCTCCCTCATTCTGTCAATGACGCAGCGACCAGTTTGCCCTACGTAGCACTTGCCGCAAGACAGGGGGGATTTCATAAACCACTCCGGTGGCGCAACGCACATACGGCTTGACGTGTTTTACATGGCAGCCTTTCAAATGGCTGCTCATGATGCGGGGACACAATTGGGCGAGCCTATTGGGAGCAGAAAATACGATGGGTACACTGTACCTACTGGCCACTTTTTTGTAATTGTGACTCATTTTGTGCACATAAGGCACAACTTCAGGCCTTGGGCCACTGAGCTCACCGGCTCTAGCACCATTCGCAGGAGTGCCCGCTTTAATCTTTTGCATGAGCGATTCAGCCACAGACATCAAGACAGAACGAGGGTAGCCTGCTTTGGATAGCTTAATCAACTGTTTTTCAAAACTGGCCTGCATGTTGTGCTCACAAGATCTCTTGAGTGCCGACCCTAGGCAAAGTGAAGCAATAGCCCTTTTTACGAGCTTAGAATGCGCGGAGTCGTAGGGCAAAAGTTCCTTTTTGGCTCGTGGTGAGTAGCCCCAGCACACATGATCCTTTGAAAACGTAAGACTTAGGTCAAGGAACTGTAGGGTGCTTTCAGAGGGGAGCTCATACGTGAAAGACAGGCCTTTTCAATGAAGCTGAAACGCATCTAAAATGTTACGAACATTTGACGTAATTTTGAACAAGGACATGAATGCACATCTTTCTGCGCATTGCAAAGGCTGTGCATGTGCGCCAAGGTTTCATGATGTCAAGATCCTGGGTAGGAGTAAAGATAGAACAGCACGAGAACTTTTAGAAGCGTTTTTTATCAAAGAAAAAAGGTAATGATTGTGTTAGTCAGACGTCTGTTGTCTTGTTTGCTGCGGAATATGCGTTTTTTCAATCGTACTGTTGATATGTAATCTTTGTCTAGCGCCCCCTGCAGCCTGCCGGATGTCACTTTCGCGCCTGCGCGTTTGGAACAGCATATATCTTCTGTGTGTCTTCAATTTTTCATTAAAGTTGTTAGTAGCGCCTGTGGTTTGTGGTTCTCTGTGTCCGTTGTGTCTTTTCGCGCTACATCATGATTATAAGCAAACACCAACTAGCCCAAAAACAAGTCCTTCTGCAGTACCTTGCAGATTTGCCTTTTATCATTCTATCGTTGGTGGCATACCTTTTAGCCATAAATCTTTAATTTAATGCAAACAAAATTTGACCCGTATTAACCAAATGGTTTCCCTGGAGGCTCCTTCAGGTACTCTTTGATCATCAATTTTGTCTGCACCTGGTGCTGGATAATGTGTCCTAAAACGAGTCGTAGTAGCAAAATATTCCCATGAGCTATTTCGCACTGTCACTGATTGGCTGAGAAAGGGGCATTGACGTTATGACATCTTTAGGTTTGCACGATGTGAAACACGGCACACACATGAAGCGACAAAGTTTGAGCTGAGGCCTAGTCGCCAGCTGCATAAAAGAAGTTTATTTGGATGTTATTGTGATTAGTACGAGAGTTAATCAGCATCTGTGGAAATGTTCATTGAAAGGCAGCAAGGCAGTGCTAGCTGTTAGATATAATCAATGTGTGTGATCACTAGAGGCCGGATTTTTAGGCACTAAAAATCGAGTTTTAGGCGCCAAAAATAGGCAGGCAAAACAGAGTTTTAGGCCCCCAAAATCGTAAATATAGGCACAATCAATTTTTACAAAAACTCAAATTTTCAAAGAAAGACGTGCGCGACCTGTGTTTACGACAAGAAAGCAAACAAATGTTATAGTTTATGATGGCACAAAGGCGTTAATAGTTTAACATAGCCATGCAATTGTCCTTCCCACACGGTTTGCAGAACACGGACTCTCCTTTTATTGTCCAGCATGGTGAGTTAAGTGTCCACCGTCGAATAAACATGCTCCTGGGTCTGTTTCTTTTCGGCATGGCTGAGAAAGGCAGCACAGGATCCAATAGCCAGACCGCTAAAAGGCCAGATCTTAAGGGTCTGTTAGCCTCGTATTGGCTGGGTCTAATCGCGCAGGGTCAATTTCTCCTCATTGTGTGAACTCCATAAAGGGCCCTTTACCAGGTTTCAGCGTTTCTAGCTAGAAGTGTAATGCATGTACTGCGCACTAACGATCACGTGTGACAAGATTTGCACGCTACGCACCCCGGAAAGAGGTGAAATGTCAGCCTGAACGCCGCTTGCCCTTAATCTCACGGGCGCACGCACCAATATGGAGGAGGTGACGTACAATATGGAATGGTCCTGTGTACGTCGCAAGTGTACGTGACACTGCGAGAATTATTCGAGGTGACGTGTAATTTGTGCAATCTGTTGTTGAATAGAAAGAATGAAAGTTGATAGAAATATTAAAACATACAAACGGAATGTGTGCACGTTTTTATTTATTTATTTTTTTCTTCAAATCGAGCTCGATGCAAGACTTAGCTGCCTCCATTTCGGTTTGTGCTTGCGCTCTCGCCGTTCTCGCGTCATGCCGGCGCCAGCCCTGACAACGCTTATTATGTTTTGGTGCTTCGTCCCTTACAGCTGTTCAAGCGGTGCGACGCACTGTGTTGTGGTGAGGGTACATGATCCATGCCAGCATCTCCAAACGCTTAGAGGGGATCCATCTCACAGAAACAGGCAGTACACTAGAGAGAATGCCGAAACGATACAACACCGCTTGTGTGCACGACATGGCTTGGGCATGTCATGTGCACACTCTGTAACCTTGCGTGCGCATGACGTGTTGACGCGTCTGCGTCGTGTGATCTTCGGGCTCCAAGTTGCTCCGAGACCGAAGAGGGCAGGGAAGGAATTTCGCTTGCGAGTGGCAAAGGTTTCAAGCTCACCTACCGGTCATCATGCTTTCGCGGCTCCTAATGAACCAATTAAAAAGGTATTATGGTACAAAGTTCTTCATTGGGCACGCAAACACTTCCAGTGTTTAACTAAAATTTCTCATGTGACCTGGTGAAGCGCCCTTTAAGAAGTAAATTACAAACGAAACAGAAGCCATGTGCACATCTGATTTTTTTTACCTACACTCTACTTTCCCCTGACGGTACTCCATGGTTTCGCATTCGTTGTCCATCTTCCTGCTGCTGCACACAGGCATCTCCTGTTCCCTGCCCTCCACCACACCCAGGTCTTCAAAGAGGTGCTTCAATTCCTTGGGAACACTGGACTGGAAAACCGGCTGTAAAAGCCGCCCGCCACGTCCTCTGCCATGGACGCCACCCTCCTCTTCTTTCCCTGTCCTCTTCCCACCTTTATTTTCCTCTCCCCATTCCACTGTACACGCTGGGACGTGCTCCCATTTAGGCTTGCAGAAATGGCGTCTTTTTCTCTTCCCCTGCTCCAACCGTTCGCGCCATGTCAGTGCGGTGGGATAAGGTGGCCGGCGCGTCCCATTTTGCCGGTTGCTTTCCAGAAGTTTGTTGAACTAGGGAACTAGGTTGTTGCACCCCATAGAGTTCCGAAACGTCAATTTTGCCCGGTACCATGAATTAAGGTCTCAAACTGTACTCGAAAGCAAAATTTGAGGCTAAATAGCGTTCATATAGGCACAAATTTTGAAAATAGGCATTGTTAGGCACTTGTAGACATTTAGGCACAAACCCCAAAAATAGGCATTTATAGGCACTATAAAAACATTATGAAATCCCTCCTTGACCCCTAATTCATGCTCATATATCAAAGTGGCACGATAGGAACGCAAGGAACAAAATAGGCATTTGCCTAAAATCTGGTCTCTAGTGATCACCAATGGAAAGGCACGAAGTGTGCTGTGTACGTGAGCGTCGCGCGCTGTCGATTGTGTGTGTTTCATGCCTTCGTTCATTCGTCAGGTAATCCCATACAGGTGTAATCTGCATATAACACACTCATTATGCATTCAGCATATGCCATTTTTGTGTGTTCTGTGTCCAGAGTACACAGTGAAATGCATACCTGTATGTTGGTACTTTCAGTAACCGGCAAGGTCTAGAGTGATGATACACTCAGTGGCTATAAGTTTCATTGCCTCTTCATCACCGTCATGCATGTCCTATTTTGTCCGAGCTATTTTGCCTTTTCTTGTGCTCTGTGGTGCCCGCGTAGCTTTCGAGCAATCGATGGTGTCCTTTGACGTGTACCTGTAGTGTGTTTCAGTGGTTCTGGGTGCTGTTTTATGTGTTGTGCATCGTGCAATGTGTGTTACTAATTTAACCATGCAGGCAATCAGTCATTTGTTCCTGTCTGTCAGACTATAAAAGCTGGATGTATCTGCTTCTCACACGTACTGTCTGTTCGAAGAATTATTTACTTGTGCAGTTCCTCAGGTACAGTCGCGCTCAATATGAGTTGCAACACGCTGGCTGTGGTTGAAGTGACCCCCACGCCTGAGCAATAGCACCGACAAACGTTAAATTGGTTCAGGAAGTACTGTGAATTCAGAGAGTTTTATTCACCAATTTTTTTCTACATAGGTGCCAGTTTGCAGTGTTGGCGCCATCTTGAGTAGAGACATCGTGTTGCAACTCATATTGAGCGCGACTGTGCATCTTTTGGTGAGGTGCATCTACAAAGTGGCTTAATTTGCGTGTGCTGGCAGGTCTCGACACTACCCATAGGAATGTTTTTAATGTGAATCCTGGGCGGCCTTCATTTTTGTTACGTGGACGTCAGTTTGAACCGGACGATATCCATGTGTATGGTTTTGTGTTCAGACCCAAATGGTTTGCGTACTAAAGAATCATAACTGCTCGTTTCTTGCACATGCCTAAATGTGCAGGTTTTTTAGTGCAGGCATTTGTGAGAGCAGATGACAAGTGAACAAATATTTGGTGAGGACTGTGAAATTAATTTTAATGTTTTACATATCTTCATGTATTGCTAGAAAGCTATATCTGTGTAAGCATCCAAATAAGTCATTCAAATTGCCGGGCTACTTGGTGCACACTTGCTTGTTCTGAGAACACGGTAAGGTGTGTTTAGATAATAGCAGTCATAGGGAAGTCCCATCTAGATGGTCGTTTCATGAAAATTTTATACTGTCATTAGGTTCTGATTGTGAACAATGCAGCAGCTGAACCGGTAAAGTATAATGAAGTCTTTGTTGGACAAACGTGAGCCCAGCAAACCAACATATCATCTGAAGCTGCTATAATTTTTTTTATGTATGCAGCTGTGAAGAAGTCAAGTTGTTCTGAAAACAGCTTTTCGTCACAGTCCTTTCTATATTACAGAATGAAAATAAAGTTGATTGAATTTGCTTCACCTACTCACACTTACGAGTACTCACTCACACTCATACTTGTATACACTCACTCACTCTTCATGTACTGGTACTAATTCATGCCTTTGGAATGAGTGTGACTGAGTGTACTCATGAGTGAGTGTGCTGAGCTATGTTCCCAAGAAACGCGTTATAAATGAGAAAGCAGCCTGAACTGCTTATATGATGCATTTTTATGTATTTTCTTTGTTATGAGACACATTTTAAAATTGCAGTGCAATTAAAGGAGGTCAATAACTTCATGCACTGAGGCATGTCTCATCACACTACAATCATTAACTAAAGACAAAGGTGATAGTTTCTGTTGCTGTTCGCCACGTTAAACCAACAAACCCAGCTGACCATGACTTACCCGAATTTGCTGTGCTTTCATGCTATAAATCAATAGACAAAACTACTGATTGAGATCTTACAGCTTACATGTCACTCATATTTTGTTTACATTGAATTATCTGGAGATAATGCCATGGCAGAATATTTCTGTGGCTGCACACTGTTTAGTGTGCAGCCACTATCATAATCAACAATGTATCTGTATGTATGTTGTGTTTCTTATCATTTGAATGCTACGTGTTTCTTTTTCAAAGTCGGTAATGGTCAGACCATGTATTATGTCCCACAAGCAATGTGTTTGGATTTGTAACACTGCAATTCCAAGCACTTTGTGCAGTCCAAATGTTGTTATTGTTGCTGAAACCCTCTTTCTGCAATGTCCTCAGGTGAAATGTAGGCAACGAATAAAGGAATAAATTAGTTAATAGTGCATGGGCAATGTGGCTTCATAAAATGCACTATATTGCATTTCTACTAATTCAGTGAAGCACATGCAGATAGTTGTGCTAGTTTCGCTGGCACAACGGGACCGAATAATTCCCCTTGAGGGCATTAATGCACAGTGTAGCAAGGGGGGGGGGAATGTAAGCTCCATCTTTATCTCAGTGCCTCAGGTATGTGAAAATGGAACCACACTTAGCCACCTGATCTAGGAGCAACAATCCATATGGACCTCATGCTATGTCATATGAACCCATACTTCCACACAAAATAGCAACAAGCCTGAGCAGCCGCCCTGCGCAGAAGACAGTAGGATGCAAACACCCAACTTACTGATACGGTCTCATCTCCCTGTAAGCGAGACAGCAACTACTCCTACCAGTGCACACAGCGTCTGCCAAGAGCAGTCTTGCACCACCCAGTTTAGGAGCAATTACAGGGCATATGTACTAGCAAAAGCAAATAACTATACAAACAAACAGGGGAATAACTTATAAGGTAAATACGTAAGCAAAATACAAATAATTAATATATACTTGTACAAAAAAAATAGTATTACTACATATAACATCATATTCGTATGTCTAAAAAAAAAGAGAAGACATAACGGCATCGTAGCTTATGCTTGGTGAAAATGTGAGAATATAATGCAGTGCAATTTAAAAATTTTAATAATATTTGTAAGTGTAAAAACCATCTATTTAGAGTGGTACTTCTTGAATGTGTGGATTTCAGTTTGTTATTGGTCGTATGCGTTAAGCGTGGTTGGACATAATAATTTGGTTGGCTGTGATAATTATCAGAATATTTTATTCACACACAGTTCTGCGATAATGTGTGTAGTACGTTAAACAGTGCAGGAACAGACGAGAGATTTTACATGATGTGTGATTCAAGTTGTGTTGTGGGGAAAAAGACCAAATTTACCCCAAGCGATTTTTCCTGGTGAAGCAATTTTAGGTCCTGCACGTACTTCTTTGCTCACTCTCAGTGCCCATGGGGGTATCCTCACTTCATTGTGTAGTTGAGTAGTGACTAGGTGATTATAGAAGAGGCCCAGCTTGCAGGTTCACACAGAACATATCGTGCAGGAGTCTTAAAGTGTCACTCGAGAAAGAAGAGGTTGTTTTGTTATGAAAATGAAGAAGTGTAACAAATGTTTTCTCAATTTTTCTGCCTACCTTGGCCTAGGTGCTAATCGAGCAATGAACGCACTGTTTGCTGATTGCAAGGATTTCTGATGAACCATGTTGATAATGCAAATATTGCACTTTATAAGTAAAGACTAATGCATGCACGTAAGATGCATAGATGCAACGACTATGCATTCACTGCATGTATACATTACTATGATCAGCTGGCACAGCACAACGTTCTGTCTTATTTCTTGCCTTGCATCTTATGAGCCTACTCTTATCTCACAGTACTCAGCTTTGAATGAATGATAGTAGGGGAATTTTAAGGGCTCGTTTTTTCTTCGAGTTACTGTTGAGCTGAGTTACTTGATTCGAGTGGGCATTCAGATGAAATGCAGGTACCACTCACCTATTTATGTTATCTGGACCATGCTCTTTTCATTTCATAAAAACATAGCTCAATATGAGCTACCCTAGTTGATGATACTACTTATACGACAACTTTGCATGTGCCAGTAGCTTAGGTAGAGCTTGCTATATATAGTTCAGCGAGAGTGATGAAATGCAAATACACACACGGGTGTTGTTGACAGCTACTAGTCATTAGTCAATCATTTTTGGATGTTACCATTGCTAACAGCAGGATCATACATATTACACCACTGCTCATTTGTTGTGCACTTTGATAATGTACTATGTGTTGTTTAATTGTTGTATGAAGTATGGTTAAGTATATTGAAGGGACAGCAGAATGACCATTGAGACTAGCAACAAGAAATGTAAGTATTAAGTTCACTGCAAACAATTTGTGTTGTCATCAATATGAATATTCGCCTTTATGTAAGCACCCTATTCTTGAAAACATCTGACTAGCAGCTATGTGCAACAATCATTAGATAAGTTCTAAGGAACTTCATGCATGCACTACGTTCACTTAATGCGTCAAGCTTACCACTTGTGTAGAATATTTTTAGGTACAGTAAGAACTTCATGCATGCTGGATACATTTTGTGTTTCTGGTATAGTGAACTTCTATTTTGTTCAGAAAACTTAAAAGTTGCAAGAATGAAATTTCCACGAGGTTGTTGTTTTCTGCTGCAATTTCACCATGTGTTTTTATATATGAAAGAAAATAAGACAGCAATAGAAGAGAGAAAGAGATAACAATATGTGGGCACCTAATGGTGGCTAGTAGCCCATGAGCCTGAGGGCACTTTCAGCCAGTGGGATGGCCCAAAGTTGCTCTTTCCAGGCTGGTCTGAGCAGCACAGACTCCCACTACTCATCAATACTCATTATGTGGCCCTTTGGGTGAATTGAGGGCAAGCCATAGAATGCATGGTTAGTCTATGCGTTTCTTACGTTCTTCACATTTGTCTAAATAATGGCCTGGGTGGCAGTAGTAATAAGCCACCATGTTCGAGCATTATTGGTTTAAAGGAGGCACCAGGTCCACTTCCTGCGTAGTAATTGTCAGATGCGCGAGGGTATATATTGGGCTCTTCCCAGACTTATGATTATAGATCTCCCTGTACCCAACTGTACAGTTCCCTCTTGACCCAGAAGAGCGCCTTAGTCACCCGTTACGTAATATTGCTGAAGCCTTTGCATGAGCCGCCTCATTTCTGGTAAGATGCCCAATAATTATGACAGAATTGGCTGTTTTTTCAGTGAGATGCACCCCTGGTGAAGTTGCAGAGTGGGGGTTTTGGAGTCACTGATTAAATATTTGACACAACCTTAACGAAAAGTATTGAAGAAACAAAACAGGCACTCACCTTGTTCAAAGAAAAACAAACATATATTAACATTTCAGGGTCGCTACGGGTACAATGAAGAGGGTGTAAGAGGGCGTGACTATTTATGTGTTGGGTGGTGCAGAGTGCGCATGTAATCTCGGGGAGATTACCCCGCGGCCAGTTGATTGTGTACAGATTCTAAAAGTAGCCTTGTCAATAGGCGCTTCTCTGTCTCGATTATTCCTGCAGAATCGCAGTTGATCATGTGGTTAGTGTTCAATTGATGATCTGCCAAGGCATTCAAGCTTGCATTGCCTTTCCTGACATCATTCTGGTGCTACTGGATTCCTCTTTTAAAATTTCCAGTTTCACCTACGTAGGATAATGAAAACGAGTAGATAATGAAGCCAAGGAAGGTATAGGAGGCTTAAATTGTACTGTTTTAAGTGTATAATTGTGAGATAGATGTGAATGAAGTAAAAGGGACGAAAAGACAACTTGCCCCCCGGCTGGTACCGCACCTGCCACCTGCAGATAATGCGTCAGATGCTCTACCAATTGAGCTATGCTGGAGCATCACATCATTTGAAGGTTGCAGGTTTGGTGCCTGTGGGTGGAAATAGTCTGTTCGTCCACTTTGCTTTATTCACATCTATATCACAATTACTATGATACACTTAAAACAGTACAATTAACATCCCCCCATACATTCGTTGGCTTCATTATCTGCTGGTTTTCATTAAGGTTCATCGAACAAAAAATAAAAAGAGCCCTCAAAATTTCCGTCTTTCATTGATGACATATTTGGCTTATGTGGAAACCAATGCAATGGGCAATTTGTCGTTTCCTTAGGTGTTTTCAGCTCACACTGAACCTCCCACTTTGGGATTAACATCTGTTACAATAGGCACATTGCAAAGAGCTATGTACAGAGGAGATGGAAAGAAATGTGAACAGTGCAGTGCGCTGTTTTAATCACACTCTGACCTTGGTGGCAAAAAAATGATGCTAGAATGGCTCTTTGATTGTATCATGGATGACTCTAGGTGCTTTTTATTACCATCCAGGTAACAACCACTTGAAAGGTAATGGGAAGCAGCAGAGAATGTAGATGCTGCATTGTTCACGTTTCTTTACATCCCCACTGTCGTATCATTGCTGTCTTTGCTTGTGTCATTTGGGGTGAATCTTTCTAGGTAAAAAAGAGTATCTAAAGATGTTTCCATACATTACAAGAATGTTTGCCGTTGTGCTATATCACGCTGTGTAGTTTGTTATGTCAAGTTTATTGAGTATGTGTATGCTCATACGTCTCTGTGTGAGTTGTAATATTGCACTTCCTATAGTGATCTCCCCTGACATTTGGAGTTTGGTAGGGTGTTGCATCCAGCACATGATAATGAAGGCGTGCACTAGGCATACCAGTTAAGTTGGCCTCCTTTAAGGCGGAATTACGACTGGATATACTTTAGACAATAAAGCCTCATTTCTTCGGTATACAGTTCAGCCTTATGTATGGTGTATTACAGTTTCTTCTATCTGACCATTGCTGTCACCTGTTACCCACAGCATGATGTCTTCAGCTTGCCGGCCATGCCGTAACGCTTTGATGCTATTCAGTTCTGCCAATAGACATAACATAGCTACATTAGGCACAAGTGGAGATGGGACCAATCCCCAAGGTGTTCACCAGCTTTTGAGTTCTATGTCATCTGATCTGATTTCGCTTGTTATGATTATCATTATGTGATACACATGAGTGCTATTACATACATGTAAGTATGTTTAGCTTTTGTAGCTTCTCTAAAATAGTCTTCTGTGTGATGTTTTCAAAGGTCATCACGAGACCCATTTTAAGGATTCCTTTGGTATCCAACATATGGGATCACACGTCCATTTTTAGCAATCAATTTGTAGCATTATGTTGTGTGTGGGAAAAGTTATAGCCTGAACGTGATCATAGTATACAGGAACAGGTTTCTGCCATCAGTGTCCTGTCAAGCTACGTATATAGCTTTTACCTTCATATGACCATTTTAGCATGTCAATAAAATAACATTGATGTGATTTGAATGTACTTGATCATGTGAACATTACTTGATAAATAAGCTTGCCTGTGCACGAGGTTAATGAAATGAGCCCGTAATTATGTATCCGAACCTCTCTGCTTGACTTTGGGATTGTTACCACTGATGTAGGCAGCTGTCTTGCTCGCCAGCATTCGATCAGATACCTGGTGGAAGCCATGATAGAATAACCACAAAGGTTTGGCACATCTTAATGATTCTGGCGGGGCTGGGCATGGATTACACTAAGCTGCACCCTAGCTATCCTCCCCTCAGTTATTGGGCTGTCTAGGTCCCAGTTTTTTTTCCCAGCTCTACGGGTTGTTCTCCCTTGGTTGTGAGACCTAAACATCACAACTGTATTTCTTTTAATGTCGTCCTCAATATGTGATAGCTGTAAACAAGAAAAAATATCTCCTGTATTCATGTATTTTTTCTGGGCAGAGTAAGAAAAGAACACAGCTGGAAAGAGAACACAATTTGCGCATGTGAGTGTTTGTTTTCATTGCATTTTGTGACGGTGCCAACCGTGGCAGGGGGTCCTCCGTTAGTTTATGGCTGGGGTCGGCAGCCTTTTGAGGCGGAGGGCCGAATTTCTTGAAGCCGACAGCGCGGGGTGGGGGGTTGGGGGGGGCACGTCAAGGGAAGCAATTAGGCGAATTGAGAAAAATGTAAAAAAACTGGAATTGGAATATAGAACTGATGTTTATTTGCAGCACAAACGTCACAAAGTTGCAATTTACAAACAAAGCTTAGAATTATGATAGGTGCAATGTTGGCCTTCAGATAAAAGATGACAAGGGGACGGGGTAAAGTTCGGACGTCGTGCGGGGGGCCGCATTATACCGCCCCGCGGGCCGCAGGTTGCCGACCCCTGGTTTTTGCCACCGTCACTGGTACCGCCACTGCGCACTTCGATGACATGAAGAGCACGCGGGGGCACCCACGACGTTGCTCTAAAACAGTAGTGTTTCTCAGAGGCCTAATAAAGTTCTGTGTCTGTCTGTCTCGACCTACACGTCTGTACCTCACGATTGATGCCCTGATCGTCGTCAGCGTGCCGCGCTGTTGCCGCGCGAAGGCTCCCTACCTGAATCATCGAGTTCAAGACGTGTGCGGAACGCCGTGTTCTTGCAAGTTGAAGCGCACGCACTTTCAAGCATTGCGATGTCACGCCGGGCGTAAACTAGCGCAGATGGGCTGATTGCATGCCACTAGATGCGGCAGCATAACTGAATATCAACAATCGCGCAGGTTAAAGCCCCCCTCAGCAGCGTTCCGGGCGTCCGTGAGCGCGACCATGCAATGCAACTCGTACCGCTGTACAACAGAACGTAACTGTGCAAATGCTTCGTTTACGCCACAATACGGATAATTGAACCCACATGGGCAAAAGTATACGTTTGTGTCGTCTGCTGGTGACAGCCGCCGACAACCATCACCTCTGCTACGCCGAACGGTTGCCAGCACTTCGCGAACATCGCGTCGGCCAATCAGCGTGCGCATGCATTCCGGTCCGTGCGGCGCCACCGTGCATAGGCTCCGTCTCCAAACCGCACGAAAGGCGGAACGGAACAGAAAAACGGAGCGGAGGCGGGCGTGCGGCCGTACCGTGGTAGGGCCTTTAGGCGCCCGTCCCTGCGTTGAGCGGTGTCGCCCTCACCGTCGCCGTCACTGGCGTAACCGAGAGACATGGAAAAGTAACCAATAAACATAAAAAAATAAAACGAAAAAGAAATAGCCACGATTCAATGGAATTTGAACTCGGTCGTTCTGCGTGGAAGCCGAGCATTCTACCACATATCCAGGCCGGGGTTTCAAACTCATTCGCAGAGATACCCTATACAGGTGCCATGTCGGGAAAGGAATCGAGTTAACCTATGTAATGCATATATTGCGATGAAGAATTATGGCTGAGCACCTTGCAGTGGGTGGGAAGCATTAAATCACACACTCGTTGCGCAATTAGCATTGTGGGATGACTGGCTGTTATTTTACTCTTCCGTAAGACATTATGTGCGTATTGTTGATGCTGCATGTAACCAAGCTATAGCGTGGTTACATGCAGCGTCAACAATATGCGCATAATGTCTTACAGATGTATAGCGGATACCCCGCTTACCCGCAGAAAGACGAAAGACGGCGTAGTGGGTGCTGTCCTACTTCCCAAAAATTATGATTTCTGGCGTAGTCGATACCTTGCGGAAAGCCTAAACATCAAACACAGTTGACCTTCCCCAACACGAAGCTGTGCTCAGGAAATCGCATTAGGCAGTATCGTAATCGTGGGTGAATTTGTTTTAATAGGGAGAAAGGTTCCCCCCGGCCTTGCGCTCGATGTGGCTGCAACTAAAATCTTGAAAAGATGGCCTCTCCTTATCGCTCTCTTCTTTCAGTTTTCTTCCCGATTACCCCAGGACGCGGCGCTCGTCTTCCTTATGGGTTGCAGAAATAAACACCTTTCATTTCCTGAGATACCTACCACTTACTTTTCTCACTAAGTAAGCTTCACTTATCCGAAGATTAGCTTCAACAAGTTCTCTGTTCAACAATATTTTCATTAAGGGAGCTATTCTCGAAATGCGCACTTAGTGAACTCTCCATTTGAACCGCTATTGTTTCGCCGGCGCTGCAAGGGCCGGGGCGTCCACTGTTTCCGGTTCTCCTTCGTTAAAGTCACTTACCATTTAAAGACAATGTCAGATAAAGTCATTTAAAGACAACTCGTGACCCAAATGGGAGGAGCGGAATGTTTTGCATCCATCTGACATCCGCTCTTTACCGCACGGATCTGAGCGGTCATGCATTAACTCTGATTCTGTGTTCGAGGTAGCCCTCCAGTTAGGTTTAACGCGTCTCCTGTTTAACGCACCTGCACGTTTACGTCATGGCTTGCTGCCTTCTGCAGCAACTAAACGCACTCTGATGACATCAGGTCGAAGTGAAGATGGCCATTAGTTATAGGCAGTTGCAGAATACATCACCAGTTCATGCCTCCATGTTCTCCTGAACCTTTGTGTCGCTTGCACTTCTTATGCGTCATACACAGACGCACGCACACGTACAAAAATTAGAATGAGTAGAAACTTTCCGTTTAAAAAACTTTCTACAGGGAGGAGGCGCGCCACTTTAACAACTGCGCTATTTGCTTTGCACTTTAACACATTAGTGCACTTTAGTGTACTTGAACACTTTAGTGCACGATAATACTTTAGCGCACTTTAACTATTGCCCTAGTTACACATGTGCTGTGGCTTACCCGTACGTTAAAAGCGTCGATTTTACCCGAGCACACCAGTCAAGCTTAAGAAATGCTGCATCTCCATACTTATATGAGAACTGTTAGCCTGTCATTATAGTGCATTTGCTAAAGTTACGGGGCCCGTTACCGTAGCGAGTGATTTCTATATATTTCGTAATTCTTTGCATGTCAATCTGCTCTAAGCTCGTGCAAGATTTATTTATTTAGAAGCCGCTGGACACCAAGAGGTTCAGGAGCAAGAAAGTATTCACAAGGGACAAGGTTTTCTCTCCCCTACTCGCAGCTTCTCACAGGCAACAGTCGGCTATTTAAGATGCCTTGATCGATTGGCACGCAACAATAACCACAGCCGTATTTGCGCCATCGAAATCTGCCGAACAGAGAAGTCTCATTATTCCTTCACGGTGAAGCACAACGCGGATTTTTTTATGCACAGTAACTCAGCAGCCAAGGTCGCAAGGTGAGCCAGACTTATAGCGCCCGCTTGCATCACCAAAATCGTGCGCTCGGGGATCACATGCTACCCTGTGGTGCTTCCATATACACAGGTATACACATAAAAGCATGCCGACTGAAGGTCGTCGCTGGGGAACTAAGCGGATGTTAAAAGGGTGCGTTGCTCTCGGTTCTCCCTACGCGGCGAAGTGGCGGCCGGCTAAAAACTGGCTTCTTGCGACACCGGGCAATTGCTGTCACGTACGAAGGCGAAGTGTTTGACGCGTGATACGACGCATCGTGAAGCGTACGAGTGACAGGCGATTTAAGGCCCCCATTGACAGCTGCTTTCTTTTTTATAGTCTCGTTGTGAAAGTGTCCGCCAGCGGAGGAAGAAGTGACGGGGGGCGTAATTAAGGACAGAGGAGAGAGTTCCTCCGATTATACGCCGCAATGGCGTCTTTATAGGATTCTAGGCACGTGTTCTGGCGGTCACATTGCGACCCTTCAGTTGTCCTTAGACGGTCGCGCGGCCATCTCGAATGTGGAGCGCAGGTTGGACGGAATGCCGGTGTTAGAGTGTTGAAACCATGGCCTTGGATTTTACTTCGGGGCTAGCAGCAAATCAAGAGGACTGAACTTTGTTGTCCTTTCTTTTCTTGACTTTGATCGAGCAACACGTGTGCCATGAATGAGGCCTTTTTTGCAACATTGAGCGCCTGCCGCGATGGTGTAGCGGTTACGGTGCTCGGCTTCTGACCAGAAGGTCACGAGTTGGATCCCGGCCGCGGCGGTCGCATTTCTATGGAGACAAAATGATAGAGGTCCATGTACTGTGCGATGTCAGTGCACGTTGAAGAACTCCAGATGATCGAAATTTCCGGAGCCCTCCATATGCCATTCCCCACCATGATATTGTGGTTTTGGGACGTTAAACTCCAGATATTATTATTATGCAACATTGAAAAGTAGGCGTATTCGTCCATTATGTGTTTTCAAATGACAAACCAGTGAGCACATTAACCAGACTTGTTGTTCAGCTTTTAACACATTTTTGCTAACGGCATGACTGCGCCCTCTCAAAGAGAGGGGGGCGAGGGGCTGAGGCGTGTGCCCGAGCGGGGGGGGAGGGGGGGAGGGGGCTACCCACCCTAATATCTGAAGGGGGGCCGCAAAACTGGCTGAGACATATTAGCGCAAAATAAAACCGTTGACCGCAAGAAAGACAAGGAGGAAACGCGCTACTCAGAACTGTTTATTAGCAGGGAATGTTTTCACATATAGTATATGCTTTTGTCAAGTACGAGCATTAAACGAATAAACCGACACGTGTATATCAGAGGCGGTTGCACATACATTCAAGTTCGGGGTCCGCAATGTTTGCCCCATACGTTTACTCATTCAGACCTATCGCGTCATTGATTAAAGAGCAGGTTTATGGCCAAGCAGGTTTCTCGCGATAACGGCGGCCGAATGCCCCTTACATTCCAAGAACTGTTAACTTGGCATCCTCACTTCTGCAAAGTTAGGAAGAAAAGACAGGCCACTGTGAGGTTCACGTCATCCCTTACATTTTCATTTCTTTTTTTTTTCATCCATTGTGAGGTATGTTGTCCTTTGGACTCTACCAGCGGGAGTGCGGTGGGATGCTGCCTTGAAAATTTGCCCCCCCCCCCCCCCAATTAATTGAGAACCCTGCTCACGCCAGTGGTAGCGAGGGGGGGGGGGTTAGTCAAGCACTATGCAGACGTCCAAGGGATGCTGAATAGTTAGCAACCTAAAAAGAACTCAGAGGTTCACTCATGCGTTCACTTAAGACGACTCCAAGGTCAAAGCCATCTTTTTACTCACCGTCATTCTGTTGATGCTGCTCCGCCACCCTTCGAAAGCGTTTTGTTACTAACGTGCTTTCGCACTGCTTACAAGATAGGAGGCACCTCACCGGGTTTCGCATTGCCTCCGTGATCAGACCACCTTTGATCAAGTTACGATTTCATGCGATGACGTCATCACGGATGTCACGCGACTTCATGATGGCGTCATGTAGACGTCAAAAATATTGGCGATCGCTGACGTCATCATAACTTCATCACGTGATGACGATTATTTTTTGTGCATCACTCGTCTCCGACGCCGCCGACGCGAGACGCCGACGGTCAAATTTCGCTTTTGATAGCGCATTTAAGGCTTTCGTTTTAAAAAATGTTGCATAGCATAATAATCAATGTCACATCACGCACGGTTTCTTGTGTTCATACTTCTTGCGTGCGAGTTTGGCGAAACACCACGAAGAACCACAGTAAGGCCAGGGAGCGTTCACAAAGAAAACTTCCATTCGTTATCACGCAGGGCACAAGAGACTGCAGGAGTGCACACATCACGTTACGATTCCGCTTTCCATCTTTCGAGCCCGCGTCCTGGCATTTCGAACTTTGCTCAGTTTATGTCACGGATTGCTTACTCGCAGAAGTCTCAATACCCTTAGAGCAGCGACCCTTAATTGAAGTGTCGCAGTTCCCAGAAAAAGAAATACAAATACTACCGATCATTGTCGTCGCAATATGTATATCGCCTCGCTGTCTCACCCGTCGCTATCAGTTGGTTCAAGTGTTATACACTAAATTTAAATTAAATTTCGGGGTTTGGCACGCGAAACCTGCGACATGATTATAAGACATGTAGTGATGCGAGCGTCGCTAACAGTCTCGATAACTTGCCTTCTTCAACACGCAATTTATTGATTAATTAATTTGTTTGTTTGTTTGTTTGTTTGTTCGTTCGTTCGTTCGTTCGTGCGTGCGTTCGCTCGTTCGTGCGTGCGTTCGCTCGTTCGTTCGTTCGTTCGTTCGTTCGTTCGTTCGTTCGTTCGTTCGTTCGTTCGTTCGTTCGTGCGTTCGTGCGTTCGTTCGTTCGTTCGTTCGTTCGTTCGTTCGTTCGTTCGTTCGTTCGTTCGTTCGTTCGTTCGTTCGTTCGTTCGTTCGTTCGTTCGTTCGTTCGTTCGTTCGTTCGTTCGTTCGTTCGCTCGCTTGCTTGCTTGCTTGATTGCTTGCGTGCTTGTTATAAAATAGTTTCAGGGCGCGCAGGCGCTGTAGGAAGCAGAGGGGAAACAATGAAATTAGCAAGGATTGCCTTTTGGCTTTGTTGGTGCGACATATCTGAAGTGTTAAGCGCAGATTTATCAGGACGGGACAAGACGAAAGGGACAAACACAGGCGCTATGTGTGTCCAGCGCCTGTGTGTCTTGCCCCGTCTTGATAAATCTGCGCTAAACACTTGAGGAAGAGTGAAGTGCGCAGTAAAAAAAAAAGAGAAAATGTTACAATGCGTCTTGCAAGGCTATTTTGAAACTTTCCTTTATCCTTAATGCTGGCGATAGAGGCGGGAAGGTGGTTCCAGGCGGCGCTTGCTCTAGGAACAAACGAGTCGTTGCGTAATATTATGCGACAAGATGTTAGGCCCACCTGCGATTATCCGTCCTTGGCGATATGAAACGAGGTGGATAAAACAGGGCGTCCTTTAAATAGTTGTTATAATGATATATTTGGGTGAAAAAAAAAACGTTAAGGCGAGATGGCCTTTAGGCGCAACAAAAGGTCAATCAAGTTTACAGTGCTCTTCATGCTCGTTTATCGGACCGCCGTGTTAAAGGACAGCTGTTATAGTCAATGTTTGCTGGGTGTTGTAGATAGAACATGGTCATCATCATAAACCTGCCCGAGCGCATTCACCGCCCAAGAACTCGGCGCAGGCGGTTAAAAAAAGCTGTTGCGTGCGGCCCCTAATCGGTATTTCCCGCCCCTTTGTTCCTTTAATTTTAGTGGAAAAGTGTGGTGAGTACAAGGATTTGCCCAAATTTTTGGCAAATTGTGATAGGAGAGATCAAAGAAAAGCCATGTATAGTATAGCATAGCAAACGCTGGTAAAAAGAGAGGTGAGAGATTCAAAGCCTAGGCAAGCCAGGACCAGCTATATGCCGAACCAGCTCTGCTGTTAGGCAGCTTTGAACGACTTAGTGCAAGCGGCGCTAACTTTTTTGCTTTTAAATTTAAGCCAACATGAATGGATGGATCGATGAAAGAAATATGTTGAGGTCCAATAGGTCACGCTAGTTTCCAAACCCGAAGCTGGCGCTCCCACATTGAAACACAAATGCTCTTTTTTTTTTGCATGTCAACTGCACGAGGACGCAGCGCTCAAATGAGCAACATATCAGCCGCTAATGTACCATATCTGGAGCATAAGGACATCATGCAAATACGCTCACGAATTGGGGAATTGGGGAAATACTGCCAACCGAATTTTATTCGGAGCACGGCCACACTACTGCGTAAACGCTCGCGCGAGAATTCACTCACCTCTGAACGCACAAAACGCCGGAAAGCACCAGGCTTGCAGGCATTCCCGTTGCCGCCAGAAGCGAATGATGCATTCGCTTTCGACGATCGCTTTACTCGGTATAATGCAAAGTTAATGTGGTAGTTTCTTGTAGCAGTATATCCGTGTGAATTAAGTTGCCGGTCCTCATTGCTATGGATGACATGCTCACCGCTAAATAAAAAAATTACACCATCTCCCGCTAAAGGGAACCATGTGTAGATGTGAAGCAGCGGGCGCTAACGCTTACACTGGCGGTGGCGTTGACGCTGGCGCTATCGCAGCGTTGCGCAGGAGAGAAAACTGAGGAGGCGCAAAGCACGCAGCGATGGAGCGGTGTTTCCTACTGGAACATGCCAATCGCTGCTAATGTGCAATGAGAGACAGAAGACTCCGACTGGACACAGAGACCCGCAGTCGGCTTTTAGTTAACGCGCACGCTGCGAATTTTTATTGTTCAACAACGCACAGGAGAAATCTCCCACCGGCACCACCTTGGAGGTCAAGATCCATTGCCATATATACGGGATGGACAGTGAACGGTTGTGCAGCGCGAGCAGTCGGTTTTTTCAACCAAGAAACTCGCTAGCAGACGCTGTCGGCGTCGCGAGGCGAGAGACGGGGGGGTAGCGTAGGAGAGGAGAGAGAGGGGGGGGGACGCGCATGCGCAGTGGGGGTGTGGACGCTGTGGGCAGGGATGCCTAGAGGAGAGAGGGGGGGAGCGTATTAGAGGAGAGAGAGGGGGGGACGCGCATGCGCAGTGGGAGCGCGGGGAGGGATGCCTAGAGGAGAGAGAGGGGGGAGCGTAGGAGGGGAGAGAGGAGGGGAGGCGCATGCGCAGTGAGGGTGTGGTTGCCGCGTGGAGGGATGCCTAGAGGAGAGAGAGGGGGAGAGGAGGTTTTTTTTATTATTTTTTTTTTTGAAAGGGTTCGCGCATGCGCAGTAAGTGAGGCCTCGAGGCACACCACCACCACAACCACCACCGGATTAAGCTTCGCCATAAGATGCTTCACATCTAAAACGCAAGGAAATCGTGATCCCGCTTTCGTCCGTTCTCTCCGTGTTTAGCTGAAACTGAAAAAATAGTTGAAAGCTTAAAATCAGAATTGTTCTATAGTCACACACAACTTAAAGGGGCCGTCACGCGGTCACCCAACAATTTGCGGTTTTTAGCGAAAACTAGAAGTATAGGGTCTATTATGCCTATATACAGATATGAAAAGTGTGCCTTAAAATAATATTTCAGTGCAAAACAAGCCCTAGAAATCACTGGCTTTCACGCCACCCACCACCGGAGAGCGCCATATTGCCATGGCGCATGTGACGTCATGTGCTAGAAAAGGCGGAGCCGTCATCTGTTCTACCAAAGTTTCAGCCGCTCTAGATCGTTCAATTTCAGTGCCAGGCTGAAGAAAGCTTAAATAGCTCGATTTCACGTGCAGCTCACCCCGGAGCCATAACGTTCGCCGGAATGCAGACGCTTGCACAGCTCGCTGCTTGTTACTTCACGGCTAGCGAGTGCGCCAGTGTTGCCCGTCTCTCAGGCCACTCGCGTGTTCATGAAAATATTCAATCATAAATTAAATGCTCAACGAAATGCGCTAAATTTTCGCCAGCGTATTTGTGAATGCCCAAACATTAACCCACATGACGGAGATTATGATTGAAAACGGGGTGTCGTGGCCCCTTTAACAAGACCCGAGAGCCCCCCCCCCTCCCCCCTGATGAGCGGAGCGCGGCCACCGATCGCCTCCGCGAGTGAAGAAATAGTCCCGCTCACGCGCTCGGCAATGTTCTCCAATGGCGAGGTGACCGGCAGTCCGGCACATGATGTCAGTGCGGAGTGCGCGCCCGTTGGTGTTGGCGTGTGCGCATCCAGCTTTATTAGGAGCGAAGCTCCTAAGGCTCGCACCCCGCCGTCGCCGTTGAAGCTCCCTAGATGCGGCGCCGGCGCACGAATTCCCTGATTTTGCTCCGTGGGATCATTGCACCTTCGTTACTCACGTGAGCAGCTAAACGTTGTTGATGCTGC